>MU226032.1:712286-726477 GCA_018584345.1 Thuja plicata
TTGAAAATTTTAATTAAATAAATGAATTAAATATTCATTTATCTTCAAAGAGATAACTCCAATCAGATCACATGGGTTACTCCACCCATCTCTCCAGTCCACATGGGTAACTTCACCCACCTCTTCAATTCTAAAAGGTAACTCACAATTAGCTCTTTAGTCAACCAAACTCTGTCTCCTCTTTACCAATTGAAGAGGTGGAGTTCACTGATGGCTTCTCTAGTTCCCTTTGATCTCAACCATTCATCTCCCTATCTCTGGGATTGATCTCAACCGTTCATTTCATCCCCAATTCCTATATAATAAACCCTTCATAACCATTTGAAGAATGCAGGATTTCAAGCTCTTGTGCGCATTACTATGTCAGTTTGGTTCTAGCATTCAAGCCATCTTGTGATCAGACACCCATTTCAATTAGAAAATTCTTGACACTTCTCAAGTCATAGACGCTACCCACACCAATACTGAGCATCAAAAACAACATTTTGGAAGGAGTAGAGAGAGACAATAGAAGCTTCAAGCACTTTGGGGTTTGAATTCATTTGTTTTCCTTTATTTTTTTGTACATTTTATTAGTTATGTTTCAAGTTATTCATTTTAGTAGTTCTTGTGTACTTGATTTATATCATTTGTAAAACCTTTGCTACTAACCCTCACCTTTGGAAAGCTTGAGAATCACGAATCACGATTAAAGGAGGTGTACATTTTGGTGAACCCGACGTGAAACAAACAACCTGATCATCTCTTGCAAATGACAAATAGAATTGATCAACCATGACCGTACGGTTGCAGACCTAAAAATTTGTATTTTTTTTATATCTGTGTTATTTCGCAATTGTTGGTATTTTGCCGCACTTGACGGAATTGTGCCGCAATTGATTGGTTTAATACCGCAATCGATTGTAGGTTTCTGCATTTCTTTTGTATCGTCTTCTGGGTCTCTGTCTTTTCTACAGTTTGTTGCAATCGACCAGGCGATACTGCAATCAGAAGAATTTTACTGCAATTGACCGATCTCGACCGCAATTGATTGTACATTACCACAATGAAAGTGTTTTGCCACAATTGCTATTTTTAGGCTGCAATCACCTATTATTTACCGCAATTTCCTGTGCATTACCGCTCATCGGGGCCAAATTCTTTATCTTGCTATCTGAAAATCTGATACTTTCTTTGTTTTTCTACAGGACAACGAGTTCCCCATAGACATGAAGGGTAAGTTATTGGTGAGTATCATTCATTGTTTCAAAGTTACACATACTCTCACTTTGTGAAATTCCTTTTGATACTAACTTGTTTAAACAAAGCAAATTAAAAGGAATTCACTTGTCAATTTGGGTTTAAAAAGAACAATGTTTGTCAAACATCTCACATCTCACATTTCAGATTTGGGCTTAAAATTGACGTGGGGACTAAAATTAAACAAGGCAAAAAATCTTTCAATTTGGTGCATTAAAATTGAACAAGCAATCAACACCTACTTTTGGGCTTAAAATTGAACACTTGTGCTTGTATGGTGGTGTAGCTTAGTTCACATTTCAAACTTCTGGAGCTTAATCGATTTACCTTGTGTCTTGAGTTTTGGGTGCACTTGCATAATTTGTTATATTAGACACCTTTACATTTTTTTTAGAAAGGCCTATCCGGAGAATGCGCTTCTTCCTTGGAGAATGACCTTAAACCGGTAATCCTTCTAATCACTATATAAACAAGGCGTGAACCAAAGTTCTGTCTTATCTAGCCAAGCTCGGGTGAGGTGTGTTAATGATAGTTTGGATCAGGTGAATATCCCTAAGGAGCCAGTGTGGTCAACTAGGCTCTTAAGTAAGTCACACACATACAAACCGATTGGATAGATGCCACAGAACCTTACTACAACCTTGTTAATTAGAGGCCAACCCAATTTAACTCCGAATAGGTACCTTATTATAGTGCAAGGGGTTGCAAAATTTTCCCCCAAGATTCCCAACATATGTGTCCCATGGTATTTGTGTAGTGAAAGAGATCTTCACTCTATGACAACAATACCTGGAAACAAAAAAAATATGGGCACCTACGTTGTGGACCTTCGTGTCCTAGTAGTGTGACAATTGTTATGTGAGCTAACGAACATTCAAGCATTGGGCCTATAACATTATATTATGAAGCCATTGAACTAGATTAAATCTGATTGTTCATTTTTGAGACCTCGTGATAACCTTGCAACTTGAAAAAGTTGTAGAACATACACATTGTCAGTCTTCATTCTTCAAAACACAGTGTCTGTCGTACTTGTTTCTTTGATCAATTTCTAAAAATGCAAAACAAAACATCCAAACTATCAAAATGAGTCAAACATGTTAAATTCTATGGTTGTATACGTCAACTATCTTGCAAATCAGAAGCATTGTTCCAAAATATCAAAATTGTCAAGCAATGATACCCATCTTTTAGTCTTTTTTGAGACTGTTTCTCATTTACTGCAATTGCCCGCATTGTGCCACAATTGAAGGAAGTCTACCATAGTTAACTTGTTTACTACCACAATCGACTTGTTTATTACCGCAATCGGTGATAATGTACTGCAATCAACCATACACTTTGCTGCACTTGACCAGAGATATTTTACACCTATTTTGACCTAAAAACCTTGAAAGAACTCTTCATTTGGTGTCCAAAACTAGTGTCTATCACAGGAAAATGTGAAGAACATTGTGTGAATCTCTAAACATTAAAGATCATCCCTTCTCTAAAAAGCACGATTATTGTCAAAAACATTGTTAGTTTGAAAGTTCAGACTCGAAATACCTTGATCTCATAATATCAAACATCATCATCTTTACCAAAGTGACTTTGTCCAAGGAAAAAGCCGACAAATCTTATCTTTTTACATCATCACTACTTTGAGATCAAGATATATCAAAATCTATCCTTAGAATTACCCTTGTCCAAAACATAACTCGAACTTCCTTAGAAAGGATATTCTTCTTCTTTTGCTTTATATCACTTGTTTTAGTTACAAAATCTGGACCACACTATGTCTAAAACACCTCATAGAGGGCCTTACACAAGGTCAAAGGATAGAACACAACCTGATGAGTCATATATTAACAGATTCCCTACTTGGGAAATAGAGAGAGAAGATGACCCTTTTGTAAACACCAGTTCTACTCTGTTCATTGAACAACCCCGGGGGGGGTGGCTCTTTTCCAAAATGTCACAGAAGAGGAACTAGAGGATATAGAGAAAGATACTTATTCCACACAAGTGGTTGATGCTGTTGTAGAGAGGAATCCTAAATGCTTCTTAGCCATGCTGATAAAGAAGGGAGTCAAACTCCCTGTTGAATTCAATGTATCAACCATATGGCCTGAAAACCCTCTCGTAGGTCAAAACACTACTCAGCCTCCTCAGATACTACCTGTTGTCTCTCAAATATTTCCACCATTGGTATTACCCACATTGATATAGATGATACCCAGTCAAACCAATGACACGAACTAGGCTAGCACATCTTCCACTCAGAGCATGATAGGCTCGCAACTGAGTGCACCTGTGGTTACTAGTATGCTCCCACCTTCGGTCACATGGTCAGGGCAATCAAGCTCTCAAGCTATGCCTTCCATCACACCAAACACCAATTTTTTTGAAACTATGTCACTGTTGTAGTCAATTCATACTAGTCTTGGGATCAACACTTCATTCCCATAGGGATCCATCTTTGTAGGTACAACTTACAGTCAATGCCCACCCAAGTTTGCACCATTTCCCATTCTGAGATCATTCAGACCTTCTCAACAACAACCCCAACTTTAGTTGCCACAAATCCAACCCTACCAACAACAACCCCAGCTTCAGTTGCCTCAAATCCAACCCCAGCAACAACAACCCCAGCTTCAGTTGCCTCAAAACCAACCCCCGTAACAATAACCCCAGCTTCAGTTGCCTCAATTACAACTTGAGAAACATCAACCCCAGCTTCAACCCCAACCTCAGCAGCAACAATATCAACCCCAGCAGTATCAAACCTAGTTTCAATCACAACAAAATTCCCACTCCCAATAGCAAATGCATCAAAACCCACCATGGACTACTCATGTGCCCCCATTTCAAAATCACTCGGTGGGAAATCAATATCAAGTCCCCAGGATGAAATCCTATGTTCCTACTCAAGGGACACAAAGGTGCAACCTCATACCCACTACAACACAGAGGAACGTCCTCACACATCAACCTCAATATCAAATGAACATGTTAATGAAACAAATGCAAACCCTTCAAACCCAAATGATGGATATGAAAAATCAGGGGCAAAATAAATCCTACACCATAGAGGATTTATACCCATACCCCTTTGACCATTCTCTCCACATTTCTCCATTCCCAAATCACTTCTTGGTACCGAAATTCAACAAATATAGGGGCAATACCAACCCTATTGAACATTTGAGAGAGTTTTTTGCTAGTTGTGTCAAATTCACCCATGATGAGACATATTTAATGCAACTGTTCCCACAAAGCTTGGCTGGACCAACAATAGAATGGTTCTCACATTTACCTCATGGCATTCAGTCTTGGGGTGAACTGGCTGAAAAGTTCATAGCTCACTTCCATCATAACATCAAGCGCAAGGTCAGCATCAAGGACCTTTGCGATATCAAATAGAAGGATGGAGAGTCTTTTGTGAAGTTCCTACAAAGATGGAGGAATACGACAAACCGCATAATATATGATGTGCCCGAACAAGACCTAATAGTCATGTTTGTTGACAATCTAATTCCAGACATGTCATTCACAACAGAATTATAGTTAGCTCCGAACTTCACACAAGTCATCGAATGAGGAGTTCATTGTGAGAATAAATTAGTCAAATGAGGAATCCTTGTAGATCCAACACAAACGAATACAAAAAAAAATGCCACTGACAAGGCTAACTGGTGGAACAAAAACAAAAATGTCACCAACGATGGTGTCATTGATGTGAAGACAATCAACCATGCAAAACCTAAGGTGTCACTGCAAGGCACACCTGTGGCCAACCAACAACCCACAAGGCCCACTCAACTAGCATACACCCAAAACCAACCTCCCCTTGTCCAAGCGGCTACTGTGTCAAACAGTCAACAACAGAATCAACGCAGACCACGGTTTCCATTCCAACAACGAGATTTCACACCATTAGGAGAGCCGATAGAATCAACTTTATGCAAGTTGATACAATCAAACACTATCAATCTCCTAGAAATCAGGGAATTTGAACAAGATGCAAACAAACCAAGGTGGTATAATGAAAAGGCCTTCTGCGAGTTTCATTGGGTGAAAGGGCACAAAATATCTAACTGTTTCTGTTTGAAACATGCTATCCAAGATCTGATTAACATAGGGGCCATCAATGTGACAAACACCCAAACCAAAGGCACAACTGATCACACTATCTTCAATGATACCTTTCATGATAACAACAAGGGAAAAGCCTTTGGGTCTAGTGGACAGATAAAACAAGTCAACTATACATATGCCAACAGTGATAATGTTATTAATTGCCTCAATCCTGCAGATAGCCATGTGGCTACAATCACTATTAAAGACCAAGGTAACAAATGTGTTGTAACAACGTGTCATGCAAGAGTCATCTTGCAAGGAGTACCATCCTCATCTACTATATCTGCCAATCCTAAAGAAAACTCACATCCACAGCCAAGCATAGTGGATCAACTAAAGCGCACACCTTCCCAGATCTCCATGTTTGACCTATTGCGCATATCTCCACAGCATAAATTGGCACTTGACCAAGCCCTTTAGAATGCAACTATCCCAAGGGACATAACACTCAAGAGCTTCCAAATGATGGTTTACCATATAGCTGCTAAAAAACATGCCACATTCATAGACCGTGATGTGCCGTCGCATAAACCCTTACATAATGATCCTTTGCACGTACTGGTTCAGGTCCACAAAAGTGCTATCCGTAAGGTCCTTGTTGATGGTGGAGTTGGGTTAAACATCTATACTCTAAAGTTAATCAAGCAACTCGGTTATTCAGAATCAAGCATTGATGTCACAAGGAGGATAAATATCAGAGCTTATGATGAAGAGGAAAGGTCCTCTAAAGGTATTATCATTCTACCTATCCGTATCAGTCCAGTGGTAAAAAAAACTCCCTTCCAGATCCTAGATCTTGAGTTGGGATACAACATGCTACTAGGGAGACCCTGGATATATGAAATTCAAGTCATACCTTTGACATACCATCAATGCATCAAGTTCCCACACCAGGGAGAGGAAATCATCATAGAGGGAGATCCCAATCCTTTCCAATACTGTAATGCGGTCCAAATCAACATTGATAACCAGGTACCCTCAAACCAAGATGCCAGCATCCCATCCTCTTCAGATTCAAATCCTAAGGATGGAACACAAACAATAGGAAAGAAAGCCATTAACCAAGACATAAGTATCCCCTCCTCTTTAGATTCAAATCCTAAGGATGTCACATGGAAAGCGGGCAAAATATCCATCACCGACAAAGGCTGTGGTGAGTAAAGATATGAAGAGGTTTTCACCATCATGCACATGCCTCAGAGCCTGAGAACTTATGGCATGCCACAACCTGTTATTATAATAGAAACTCCATAGCTTGCTCTATTCAGATGTCTGCCCACAACCTTTGTTAGATTGGGAGACATATCAGAAGAAAATCCATTTGAACAAGATATCAGTACATGGTTATACCAAGACCCACAAGAGACAATCTGACAAACCTTACCCCTATCAAACTATGGTAATGGTTATACAATGTTAAAAAGATTTGGGTATGATGGTACAACCATCCTGGGGGCAAGACAACAAGGCATAATAGAATTGTCTCTCCCGCCAACCCAAAGAAACAAGAGAGGGTTGGGATATGGGTAACAAAGAACCAGTACTATAATCCAAGACATCCAAGTCGATCAAGAACAAATAGTAGAGATGCACCAGGGGCACAACATAGAACATGTCTTGATAAGCAACTACTAGCACAATTGTTGCCCGCCGAAGAGGGAACCACACAAACCCGAATATACCTCCACATAGCAATCGATGATAACAAAGGAAGTGAGAAATCTGATGAGCATTCTATTGAGACTGACTCCCATGAGTATGAGTGGAGATCCCTTCATGAATCTGAACCTTCAATCCCAGATTATTCCCCTTGGTCAGACACTATCATAAACCTAGAAGACTTATTTGACCAACTATCCATTGTCAAACAACCCTGCATAGATAAGCATGTAATTTATCATTCCTCAAGTGGTGCATCCACATCACAGTCCAATTTTGTAGGAACCATATCTGTAGTCCCTTTCAACCAACTAGAGTCAAACAACCATGAAAGTATCTATCTTGTACACCTAGAGCTAATAGAGTGGGATCAACAAGGACTGCCTGATTTAGATGTCTTCGAGAATGATGAGGCTATTGCTGATTTCATGGGACTTAGGGAAGGCATGCCATCAAGAGACCACAAGGCAGGCTTCTCCATTGACCTTGATAGAGTGGCATATTTGAGGGGGGTAGCTCCTCTTTCCAGTCCACAAGGGAAAAAAATCAAAAAAATGATAAAAAGCTAAAACAAGACGTATCTTCTAGCGAAAAACTCACTGAGGCGCTATAAGATGGAAAGAAGGAACTCCTCCCCTTGACAGAGGAGAAATTGACATTATTAGCAGAAGAAATAGAGGAAGTCAACATGGGAGAT
This sequence comes from Thuja plicata, assembly GCA_018584345.1. Lineage (NCBI taxonomy): Eukaryota > Viridiplantae > Streptophyta > Pinopsida > Cupressales > Cupressaceae > Thuja > Thuja plicata. Next base: position 720,004 of record MU226032.1, read on the forward strand.
GACAAGAACCCAAATAACATATACTTGGCAAAATCACTCACCCCTGAGGAGAGAGAACAATTTATCAGCTTATTTAAAGGATGATCAAATTTGCATGGTCCTACTCGGATATGCTAGGGTTAGATCCAAAGCTAGTACTACACCATCTCCCATTGCTACCCAATGCCAAACATGTCAATCAAAAGCTGAGAAAGATGCATCCCCATGTTGCATTGCTAGTCAAGGCAAAGTTGAAAAAACTCCTGGATGCTAAGTTCATAAGACCAATACCATATGTAGACTAGATATCTAACTTGGTACCAGTTACAAAGCACAGTGTTCAAATATGAATTTTCACAGACTTCAGAGATCTCAGCATAGCTTGTCCCAAGGATGACTTTCCTTTACCCAACATTGATATGATAGTAGATCTAACCTTTGGACATCAAATTCTATCACTCATGGATGGCTTTTCAAGGTATAATCAGATAAGGATCGCGCCAGAAGACCAACATAAAACAACTTTCACATGTCCTTGGGGCACTTACTGTTGGAACGTCATGTCGTTTGGTCTCAAAAATGCTGGTGTGACATATCAAAGGGCTATGAAAACTATATTTCATGATCTCATCCACAAAACAATGGAAGACTATGTGGACGACATACTAGCCAAGTCAATGCTTCGCAAGGATCGTCTACAAGTATTAGGACCAATCTTTGATAGAATGCAGGAATTCAAGGTCTGTCTAAACCCAAAGGAATGTGCATTTGGTGTCATAGCAGGAAAGCTACTGGGGTTCATAGTGTCACATAGAGGCATCGAAGTAGACCCAGAGAAAGTCAAAGCAATATTGGACATGCCTCCACCATTGAACTTGAGGCAACTAAGAAGGTTACAAGGAAGGCTCCAATTAATCAGGCACTTCATAGTTCAGCTAGTAGACAAGTGCCACCCATTCCAACATCTACTGCACAAAGATATCAAATTCATATGCACTGAGCAATGCAAAAAATCATTCCAAATATCCAAGGACTACGTCCTCAAAACTCCTATATTGGTGCCACTAGTCCAAGGTAGACCATTGCTTATGTATTTCTCAGCGACAAAATCAACATTAGGTGTACTCCTGGCACAACATGATGACACAGGTAAAGAAAGGGCCATCTACTATCTAAGAAGAACATTGGTAGGATATGAACTCAACTATACACCAATTGAAAAGTCATGCCTTGCAGTTGTCTTCGCTTCCCAGAAGCTGAGACATTATATGTTGAGTCACCAAACAAAGTTGATCACACATATTGATCCTTTAAAATACCTCCTAAGAAAATAGCAGCGCTCACCAGATGACTCACAAAGTGGGTAATGATCTTAAGTGAGTTTGACATTGAGTACGTAGACATAAAGGCCATTAAAGGACAAGTGATGGCAGATCAACTAGCAGAGGCACCCATTCAAGACCATCAGCCTATTATTTCCAAATTTCCTAACAAATCTATTATGACACTACAACCAGCAATCGAGGTATGGAAACTATACTTTGATGGGTCATGCATGAACCATGGTGTAGGGGTAGGGATAGTGCTTATCACTCTAGATCATGATACAATTCCAAAGTATTTCAGACTCAACTTCCCATGCATAAACAACATAGCAGAATATAAAGCACTAGTCATCAGTCTAAAGATAGCTATTCAATGGGGAATCAAGAACCTTAAAGTCTTTGGAGATTCACAGTTGGTCATCAGTCAAGTCAACAATGATTATATGACCAAAGACAAGAAGCTAATACCATACAGAGCACAGATGGAAACATTACGCACCAATTTCCATTACATCTTCTTTGAGCAAGTCCCATGAGCACAAAACAAAGCTGCAGACATGATGGCTACCATAGCATCACTAATTGATATGCCATGTAACGAAACAAGATTCCAGTTTCTAGCAGAGCAACTCTTGGTGCCATCACATCAAGCATCCATCACAGAATCAACATGCATCCTTGTTGGTCCTGAAAATCCATGGTACCAAGATGTATACAACTACCTCCAAAATAGTGTCTTACCTCCCAACTTGTCTAGAAACCAGAGAAAGTCCCTCATCCACCAAGCCTCTAGGTATACCATCCTCTCAACTACTTTATATAGACGTAGTCTAGACGGAATGCTATTACAATGTCTCACTTCCGCAGAATCCCAGAAAGCTTTATACGAGGTACATGAAGGAATTTGTGGAACCCACGAAGGTGGCAACAACTTAGCTAAGAAGATCATCCGCATGGGATACTACTCGCCCATAGTAGAGACAGATGCACACAAACATGTACAAAGGTGTAGACAGTGTCAGATTCATGGAGACCTCATCCATGGACCAACCCAAGAACTAAATCCTATCACATCATCATTGCCATTTTCCATGTGGGGATTTGACCTAGTGGGCAAAATTACACCTTCTTCAAAAAATGGACACAAATACATCATATCAGCAACAGAGTACTTCACCAAGTGGGTGGAAGCAATTCCCCTCGCTTACATAACTGGAAAGAAAATAGCAATGTTCATACTTAACCACATTATTTGTCAATACGAGATCCCTCAAACTATCCTGACAGATCATGGTACACCTTTCCAAAACAAGGATGTTGAAGAGCTATGTGAAAAATTACATATCAAACAAGGGTTCTCCTCATTTTATTATCCTCAAGGGAATGGCCAAGCCGAAGCTACAAACAAGACAATCTTGAAAATCTTGAAGAAAACATTGAACAAATCAAGGCAAGACTGGCATTTACAGCTTAGTCTCGTGTTATGGGCATATAGAACTAGTGTGAGAACACCTATAGGAGCCACTCCTTTCCCCCTAGTCTATGGATCAGAGGTAGTATTACCCCTTGAAGTGGAAATCCCATCCCTAAGGATACCTTTGAAGAACCTGATTACAGATGAAGACTACAGAGTAGCAAGGCTCAGTGAACTGGAGTTACTAGATGAAAGAAGACAACATGCCTTCAACCACTTACAAGGCTATCAAAATTTCCTTAGAAGAAAATATCACAAGAAGGTGAAGCCACAAAAATTTGAGGTAGGAGACCTTGTCCTCATGAAAAATCAAAAGAACCAAGCAAAGCGAGTCAAACCCAGAAAGTTTGAGCCTAACTGGCTAGGCCCATTTGTCATTGTCAGCTCTACTCAGAGTGGGGCATTCATACTAGAGACACCAAAAGGAGACCAGATCCCTGAAGACATCAACACCATGCACCTCAATAGGTTCTACCCTTGAGGTCTCTATGGTTAAGGCATCTATCTACATATCCAGAAAATACCAAAAAAAATTTGAAAAATACAAAATGTTACCTTGGTGAAAACCTGGAAAACAGGTACCTTGGTGACAACAAAAAAAGAAAAAAAGAAAAAAAGTAAAGAGAAAAAAAATCCCTCTCTCAGTGAAAACCTAGAGAAAAAGAACTATTGAGTAGGTACCTTGCTGAAAACCTAGAAAATAGGAGGCAAGTGTTCACATCCAGCTTCACCATCAATGAACTCCAAAAGCTTGAGCACACTTCAAAATGCAAGACTGACTACCCAAGCTATATCTAGAAGCACAAACCCCTCTGAGAACCAAGCACATACCCATGGTTAGTACTGGTCCACTAGACTAGGGGCAATTCTAAATGTCCTGAAAAAATCCAAAAAATTGAAAACTCATCAAAAATCCTAAAAAGATAAAAAATCCTGAGAAAATCAATCTTCATAAAAAATATTCAAAAATTGTAAAATACCAAGAAATAAAACCAACTTGGTTATCAAGAGAGCAAAGGGCGATCATGCCCAGTCAATCAATGTCACAATCATGAGATTTACGAATCAACATTTGGCTCATCTAACACAACTTTATCAATCTATCAAATCAATCAACAAGCAACTTGCGACCAAGCCAAGCTATCAATTGTCACAATCATGAGCTTTGTGAACTAGCATGGGGCCCATCTAACATAGCTTGATCAACTACCAACACTATCATAATCAATCAATCAAATCATATCAATTGTCTTACATAGTGAGGGATACACTCAAACCAGACAGGTCATTCTTATATGAGTAATCTATTACTGAAACTAGACACACTCAAGCAATCAATCCTATCCAAAGAGTCGAGCCAATTAAGAGAATCCAACTGCATCAAGGAACCATCCAAAAATGTTGACTAGCTCAGTTAAGTCGATCAGATGTCATTCTATATTTCATGGTTATGTTCTTATGCTACTCCAGGATCCACCATGTGAGGTGAGTAGCTATGATAGATCATGACTTATTTTCTTTGATTGCTGTCTGTTGAATGTTCACTTCGATTTTAGGGCCATGATGATTTAGGATAAATGCGGTAGGCACTATCACTTATCTGGAAGTTGCACAGTTCCATGATCTGAGCTTAACCCTGGGAAAGAATTAAACATTCCTTCTCTTTTATTTGCTTGTTTGGTTTATAGAATCAAGATCTCGCAGCGCTATTCAGATGGAATTTGAGTGCATTGGAGTTCTATCTTGTTTTCTATGGTCTTTTCTTTTATGTTGCAATCAAGAGCTCGCTATGCTATCTAGATGGACTCTAGGGGTGTAGGAGTTCTATCTTGTTTGCTTTGGCTTTCCTTTTTCAGAATCAAGAGCTCACGGTGTTATCCAGATGGACACTGGGTGCATAGGAGTTCTATCTTGTTTTTTTGTTTCAGTTTATTTAGAGGACAAAGTGGTATCTAGATGGTCAATATCTAGGTGCTTTTGGCTCTCTTTCTTTTCAAACAGGGAACATAGTTGAACCCAGATGGTCAATATTTGGGTGCACTAAGTTCTCTTTCTATTCAATCTGTCTACTCCTTCCGCTTATCAAGAGGTCATGGCTGTATCCAGGTGGTATGTGATCTGGATACATTGGACTCTCTTCAAAATTTTGGAAAATATTAAAAAAAGATGCAATAATGACAAATATTGGAAAAGGGGCAGCGACTTGGGACACTCATCCTTTCTATCAATTCATATCTATCAAAAAAGCAAAAAAATCCTTTCTATCATTCCATTCTATTAGATCAACCCCAGAGAACATCTATCCAAACTAATTTCCTTCTAATTATCACATGCATTACTCAGATATTTTGTGCATAATAGATTGCATTCATTCCATTAAAAGTGCATTAGAAAAAATGAAAAAAAACATAGGAAATACATACATGTCAAACCATAAATCACATGCATCCATAACATCTCATATTAACATGCATGACATGTTCACCATCGTACATAACATGTTAGTATCATAGGAAAAAATAAATCATCCATCTACGAGTCTGCATAATAGAATTATATTGCATATACATCTCATCATCTAAAAACCACATCATATAGAATCATACATATAGCAAGTAAACCAATGCACATCATATAAAAAACACTAGCTGCATCTCCTATAGATCAAAATATCTGAGTACAATGAACAGTCACAAGTCTGAACAAAGGAAGGTAATCAACATATATATATATATCAATAAATATCAGTGTGTCAGGATACAAAAATGGATACTACTCAGAGTATATCAAATGAACATCACTACAAAAATGGTACATGATACATAATAGGTGAAACATCAAGATCAACATGTGCTACCCCCACCCTCACCAGGAGGTGGATGAGGGGGTGGCATATCAGAAGCTAGTCTCTATGATGAACCAGGAGCTCCAACACTGCTATTCTATGATCTCTGCACCCTGCTAGATCTCTAGGAGGCTGTGTAACTAGGCACTCTTTGCTCTGCACGAACTGCACCCTCATAGTGGCACCTCTAGTACTTGATCTCTCTCTGTGCATCACACCTAGATCTATAGTATTAGTCAAGAAAATCTTGGCGAGAGGTGTCCTTTACACTGTCAATGAATGAACGAACCTCAGCTCAATCCTATCTCTCTCTAGCATTGACCGCTGTAGCCCTGGCCTCCAACGCTGAAGCACGAGCATCAATAGAAGCAAGCCTGGCCTAAAGATCCTATACCTACTGGGTGAGCCACTCCAACTCTGAGGGATCCACCTCCATACCTCACATAGCCACATCCATATCCCCCTCCTCAGCCCTATCTCCCAATCCCTCATCTCCCCTCCCCCTCACCACCCTAGAGTCATCATCACTCTTTGAACTCTCCTCAGTACTATTGCCAGTATTGCCGCTACTAGTCGAGGAACCCATCCCTGCACTCTGCTCATCTAAAGCCTCCACATCTATATCTCCAATCTCAACATCTAAGTCCTCGATCACCACCCTATCCTCCTCTCTTGGAGCCAAAACAACACAAGTCCGTCGACATACTCTCCGCACCAATTGAGGTGCCTCCTCCTCCATTGCATCCTCATCCTCTAAAATAGTACTCAAGCTAACCCTCAAAGTACTGGAATGACTGCCACTCCCCCCACCTCTGGTCCTCACTCCACCACTTGCACCCCCTGGACCAGGA
>MU226032.1:734654-746224 GCA_018584345.1 Thuja plicata
CTACATTTGAATTACATTGGCATATCTATTGAATATCATAGCTTCATCATTAGATTCAATTCTACTACTTGCTAGCATTCTTATTTCAATTATTGATTTCAAGGTTAATTCCTAAATCGGGGTTTGACTAAGGCAAACCCATCCCCCCAACAAACAAACCTCTTTTTCTTGTAGGTACAGGTTTAGAACAATAGATTTGAGACCAGATCTAGATACCCTTTTTGGCTTTCTTTCAGACGGCGCGGACAAATTTTCTATCAGACCTGTGCAGGTCAAGGTCGACATTATTGGGTCAGGGTTGACATTTGTGGGTCAAGGTTGACCTTTTTCATAAGATGACATCAGAATGGAAAAATATTTCTGGGTTTTGTTCATCTCTGCATTTCAGTTCCAGATCATACTTTAGTTTTTTTAGAATAAGTATACAGACCTCAGAAAACAATATTCTTTGATCTGCAATATTTCAAGGTTAGTGCATTCCTCCTACCCATTTCAATTCAAATACTTAATCATTCTAAATCTATCACACATTTACATTAATTTCAAAACACATTTTTAAGAGGGAAACTTAGGATCTCCTTCTTTATTCTTATTTCCAATAGATTGATTCATTTATGCATTAATCCATTTTGGGTTGATCAATTTGGATCCTTCCTTTGTGCATTTGAGAATAAAAGGGGAATATCTTATCTTTCCCTCCACTCTAAACATTAAATGTAAAGGTGATAAGTGATTTGAGTATCAAAACACTCTTATTCCATAAACAACATTTTTTTCTCCTTTACACTAATTAAATTCTTCCAATTAAGTTAATTTCAATTAAATTAATTTAATTTCATTCAATAAAGTAATTCTAAATAAAAAAGAATTCAATTATCTCACATGTTGAAAACTTTGATTAAATAAGTGAATTAAATATTTATTTATCTTCAAAGAGATAAATCCAATCATATCACATGGGTTACTCCACCTATCTCTCCAGTCCACATGGGTAACTTCACCCATCTCTTTAGTTCTAAAAGGTAACTCACAATTATCTCTTTAGTCAACCAAATTTTGTCTCCTCTTTACTAATTGAAGAGGTGGAGTTCATTGACAGCTTCTCCAGTTCCCTGTGATCTCAATCGTTCATCTCCCTATCTCTGGGATTGATCTCAACCGTTCATTTCATCCCCAATTCCTATATAATAAACCCTTCATAACCATTTGAAGGATCTAGGATTTCAAGCTCTCGTGTGTCATTACTATTTCAGTTTGGTTCTAGCATTCAAGCCATCTTGCGATCACACACCCATTTAAATTAGCAAATTATCGACACTTCTCAAGTCATAAACACTACCCACACCAATACTGAGCATCAAAAACAATGTTTCAGAAGGAGTAGAGAGAGACAATAGAAGCTTCAAGAACTTTTGGGTTTGCATTCATTTGTTTTCCTTTCTTTGCTTGTACATTTTATTGGTTACGTTTCAAGTTATTCATTTTAGTAGTTCTTGTGTACTTGATTTATATCATTTGTAAAACCTTTTCTACTAACCGTCCCCTTTGGAAAGCTTGAGAATCATGAATTACGATTGAAGGAGGCGTATAATACCATATCAATATCCATAGATGACAAGGCAAGGACATACCATATCAACGTCCTAAAGTGACGACAAGGTAGTCACACTAATCTTATATTAATTTTTATCCCAATTATATGTTTTAGGTTATTAGTTGTTTTTAGAGACTCAAGAAAGGTTACCTATGATCCCCTTTGTGCTTTGGTCCCCCTTGGAGAGCCTCTCCATCCCACTACTTAACATAAGCCAACAAAGTAAAAATGCACAACAGACTCACAAGTCCAAAAATCCTAAAATACATCAAAGACTTAGTTAGCCTCAAACCAAGAGTGTGGGTACCATAGGATCTTCTCATGGCACACTCAATGTACTCATTATGTGTTCTCAACTATGGACATCACGTTCCAAATGCAATAAAGAATCAAGCAAGGAGGTAAAAATCCCAAAGAAGGAAAAGCCATATTAAGTGCTCATGACACACTCAATTGGGCACTTTGTCAGGAGTAAGGATTCATTCATGAATCTAAAATTCACAAAGTGAAACCATAGAGTTGTTTCAAACATGGATGACAATCCACTCTAATGTTCATAACATGCCGAACGACAAAACTAGGTGGCACACAAAACAAGAAAAATAGAAAAATGCCCAAAATTCAAACATCAAGGAAATGGACAAAATTAAAACTCATTTTCCTCTAGGTTCTAAATAACCCAAAAATCCAATAAAAATTCATTTCGACATCATGGGAAAAAATAGCCAGCCTCACAGCGGAAAAACTCAAACTGAAAACCCAACATAAACATACAAACCCAAACGGGTGCTAAAAGCATAAAGAAATGTGGGGAAATCGCTAACTATCATCCCATGAAGAAAAAACATTTGGAATAAAAATATACAGACAAGTATTGATAAAAAATATGAGATCCCTACCTCTCACCAAGAAGGAAACCACATAAACGGTTGGAAGAAAATAAAAACCTCACAGAATCATGAATGACTCCATAGGAATGAAAGCAACTGTGGCACGGTTTCGATGAGATGCTACCCATGAAGATATGATGCCCGAGTTGAACCCAACGAGCATAAACATGGATTTTCCAATCAAATTTGGAGAAAATCCAAATTTTCACAATAGAGCAAAACTGAAAAAGTGAGGAAAAATAACTCACTTTTCAATTATAAAGCACTTTTTCCGAAGGGACTTTAAATTAGTTTATTTAAATAATTTAAATAAACTATTGAACCTTTTTCCAATTAAATAAGTTGATTCCAAATAATTGGACTCCAGCTATGAAAAATTAGCTGGTAAATAAAATAAATATTAAAATTCTTTGATTAAATAAAAATCAACATTTTAATTAAATTCTTCGCGACAATTGCGGGAACTCTTAAAGAACATACAAATATTGGTCGATCACAAACGAAATATGAATTTGGTCTTACCAATCACATACCAAAGGGAATACTATAATACTATCACATACATCATCCATATAGGAATGACATTGGCTTGGTATGAAGGGCCAAAGCTACTATCTCCCATGCCACTGCTGAGGATATAGACATACTCAAATCCTACAACTCAAGAAGAATGTGTATGGTACATGTTCACTGAAACAAGAAACATTAATTGTAAATTCTCATGATACAAATAGCCAAAGAACATAAAATCCATAATAAAAACAATGAAGAAGAGTGATACATCGTGTAGATATCACTAATGAGTGACTACAAGTTTTCCTCACTTCGTACCAACACAAAGGGAATAATGCATAACAATTGTGTGATACAAAAATAAACATCACATCATTAAATTAACATTGCACTTAAATTTAAAGCATTTAAGTAAATCATTGTATGACTATTCTGAGCATAAATCACTAAAAGTAAATATATCCAACATCATATAAGACACAATGTATAAATGGGTCCAATAAAATCATCCTAATATAAAATCAATAGTCTTAAATACAAAAATAAATCACATATCATCATGCAGATTGATGAGACCATTTACTGTCTCTATTATATTGATCTTAATACTTTGTTTTAAGTATTACCAAAACATTTGTGGGCTTATAATCAGTTGAACTTGTGTTAAAGTAAAATTAGAACCATCAAACCCATGGGTAGATAGTTATGTCATGTTTTTCCAATATTATATATATTGTAGTATTTCATATAGCAATCAGAATGTGTGTTCTAATATTTGGATCAATTTGATTAAGTTTACTTGTATGAATATTTCTTCATGATAACTAACCTGTCAGGAAGTAGGAGCAACTTGAGAGTGGTCGACAATATTTTAAAGAGAACGTTGAGGTCCAGCTGCGATGGGTAACCATCATGGCACTAGAAGAAATGACTACTACAAAAGAGGAGCCATTGTTCTAGAAATGCGGGAATGTAGCGCTGCTATATTCCCCCTGCACTCAACATCATGTTGAATTGGTAGTCCAAACTTTATTACACATTTCGTGGGCTATTACATTTCCCTTTCTTCTCTAGCGTGATTTCAGTCAGATATTTTCTTTTATATTTTAGAATATAGTGTCGATCCTCTATTTATAGGGATTTGACTGTTAGTTTGTACGTTTAGAAGTTTTTTGGGAATACATTATTGCATCTTGCACAACAAGTTAATTTCCAGTTTTATGTATCATTCTTATGTAATCAATTCTTGAAATATAATAAAGTGACTTTTGGTTTACCTTTTGTGTTAGTAGATTAGCAGAAGCTGACCAAGGGGGCCCACTTGGAAGGTGGATTAAAATAGAGTAGAGTAGATTTACTTTTATTATTCCTAGCATTTTAGATAGAAGATTACAGTTTCTTCCTATAGCATTGTACTGTGTGAATGTTCCTGCAACACCTGCAAGGATAGTTATAGTGAATGCTCTAGGTTGAAAGAATAGGCTTAAGTAGAGTTTACAATTTCCAACATTCATTTCAATAAGGAGTAAGTGTGTTTACTTTCCTACAACATAGGTAGAATGACTCTTTAAGGGAATTAGTGCACATACTGTGCCGTACCATTTCAAGTATACATCCCTGGGTTGAAAAACTAAATGCACCTCATGTTGGGAGAAGTAATCCTTATATTGAATAAACTACTGCTAAGAGAGGCTTTGGGCACAATTACTAAGCACCGATTGTGAGGCGGTTCACATATATGATAAACTAAAAGTAGTAACATAATCTAACCATCTATCACAACTAAAATACTGGTTGATGACATTAATTTTCCATTAGTATGCAAACAACACTTTCGGTAAGCATACACCAAAAGACATGACAAAGAGCAAACCAAAAATCAGATATAAAGAGATCACCAAAAATGACCAAGTACAAAGAGAACCGACAACACAACTTTGTGTTTACACCAAAAATACAAAGTCAGAAGGATAAACAGGAACCCGACATGCAAGATACAATGCAAATTGAGATATAGTTAAAGAGAAAACTAAGAGAACAAAACCAAAAGACAGTCAACTGATTTCAGAGCATAACCGACTGTCAGAAACTGAGAGTCAGTTGTAGCCCGCAAAAAGTGGATCTGACTTCCACGTTAGCTAAAACATTCTTATTCTATTTATAGAATCTTGATTTGTTTTTAAATCCATTTCTTTAGGGACAAGAAACATGAATGTAAGTGCTTTAATCAGTCTAACTGATTTAAAACACATAGGCTAGGAGATCAAGGTAAAGTTGTAAACTTGATCTTAGAGTTAACATTATTTTTTGTGAAACTTGATGATATCAATCCATCTTATTGTTGGAAATATTGTTTGGAAAGCTACAATAGAAATAATTATTGTTTTTTCATTGATGTCAAACCTTAACTGGTGAGACTATTACTATCTATTTGAGTACAATATCTATTGATTAATGGAGGATATTTAACAAGACCAAGAAGAATGGTTGAGTTATGAGGAATTGCAAAGGGTACTTTATCAGTTGGCACATTGGCAAAGTGATATGTTGTTTATCTTTCAATGACAGTTTACTGAGAATAGTTTATGCTGAGCAAGTTTTGTGTTGACCGAGCACCAGTGTGTGCTGAGCATATTTTCTTGTATGTGCTGAGTGTCAGTAAATTGCTGAGGAACACAGTGTTGGTCAAGCAACAGTATTTTGATGATTGATGAGACTTAAGATCTCTGGCTGACATAGTTGATTTTATTGGGATATGTAAATTTAATTAAGGATAAGTACGTTTGATCTACACTATGTAAATGCATGAGGAACCAAAATTAATGCATGGATCAAAGATTTAATTGGTGATTGTATTGGAGAAATAAATTAAATGTAATGATGGAAAGATCCATTGGATCTGACCTAACCTAAGATCTATGATCTTGATTAAGTGGAAAAAGTTGTATCTGAGCTAGATGGAGAGGTATATGATAACCTCGAGGGGTTATTCATGTATGAAGTGAAGATAGGTATGTATGCAGAGTATGAAAGAGAATTGCATGGTTAATTGACTGATTGGATAGATCTAAGCAAAGAAGGCTAAACAAAGAAGCAGAGAGAGATTGCTTGATGAATTCCCAAGAAGATCTATAGATTGAGATGAGAATGGAGGCTACTCAGTGAATTAGCATAAGAGATGAATTGGATCTGGATTGCAAAGTAAGTTGTATGAATTAGATCAAACCTGCTGATTAGTTTCTAACCATTGTATCAGTTCAAATAATTTAACTCGGTTGACCTAATAGTCATTGTATAAATCCTTTGAGCAAGGTGACATTCAGATTGGAATGTTCTAAGTCCTCTAACCAGGCCACTCCTTTTAGGGTGATTAAATACTTTAACCAGGTCACATTTAGAAATATATTTTGTAACCTTTAACAGGGTTGACTCTTAATAGGGCATCACTTTAGAAGAGTGAAAAATTGATAGCATGTTATTGGTGGTTTTTCCCAAATTGGGTTTCCACATTAAATACTAGTGTCAACTTGTGTGAATGTTTGTACAATATTTTACTGTTAACTTTCTGCAAGCTTATTTTATCTGAACAGTAAACTGCATACTTATATTGTTGACTTATGCTATCACTGCCGAGCATATATGAGTTGTTTAATTTGGTATAAATTTTTAATGGGCACATCTAGACCTATGGATAAATGATTCACTCCCCCTCTCAGTTATTCTAAATTCATTCTAACAATTGGTATCAGAGCATTGGTCTCTTGAAAAAGTTTTAAGGTACTTGGAGCAAAAGATAAAGATGTATAAAAGGGAGGTACCAAAGTTAAACAAGGACAACTTTCCAACATGACAAAGTTTGATGAAATTACATTTGGTTGGTGTTGGTGATTCTGCTAAATGTCATGTTGATCAAGAATATGTAGCCTCTGCAAGAGCTCTCAATGTTGCACAGTTAAGAGAAAAGCAAGAACATAATCAAGCAATGTTGGATATTTCATCATCCCTGAACTATCATGAGTTTGAAGACATAAAGGATTGTACAAACACAAAGAGAATGTGGGATACTCTTGAAACCATCTATGGAGGTGACACAAATGTGCTAAGAGCCAAATCTGAAATCTTAAGAGGTAAGTTTGATGAAATGAAAATGCAAGAATGAGAAAATATAGTTTCATATTATGGTAGGATAAAGGAAGTTGTAAATGCTAATAGAGGAGCTAAAGGAACCATTGATGATAACACTATCATGAGAAAGGTACTAAGATCACTTTTTCTTATTTATGCTATTAGAGTATCTGCAATTCAAGAATTGAGATGTACTCCTAACAACAATTTGACTTTGGAAAGTTTGGTAGGCAGACTTACTGCATTTGAGATGTCAAATTTAGATAACTATACTCCACAAGCCATTGAATCTGCATTCAAGTCTCAGATGGTCCTCAAAAAATCAAACAAAGGAAAGAAATGTGTGGATAGTGACAATGACACTTTTGATGATGATATAGAAGAACTTGAGGCACTTATGGAAAGAAGATTATCAAGAGGAAAAGGAAAATTCAAAGGTAAATTTTCTATTATTTGTTTTTCATGTAACAAAGTTGATCATATTGTTGCAAGATGTCCTAATAAGAATGACAAAGATGAGAGAAGAGACAACAAGTATAAAGATAGAAAGGATGACTGAGACTTTAGGAAGTACAAGGATTACAAAGACAAAGGTAAGAAGTCCTGCTATATAGCTGAAGAAGCTTCTGATAATGATTCTAACAAATCTAATGAAAATGATATAGAAATTATGTATGTTGCAATGAAAGATGATGATGATGATGATGATGAGAAAAATGCACTAATTTCTTATATGAGTAAAGGTGATCATTGGATTTTTGATAGTGGTTGTTCACATCACATGACCAGTTATAAAGATAAATTTGAAACCTTATATCAGTGTAAAGGTGGTTATGTTAAATTTGGGAATGATACACTATGCCATGTTAAAGGGAAAGGATCAATTCAATTGACTGACAAAATCAGATGTGGTGATGTATATTGGGTTGATGATCTTAAGTATAACCTATTGAGTGTTTCGTAGCTGAATACTTCTGGTTACAGAGTTGAATTCCATCACAGGAAAGAAAAGATCTATGATGCCAATGGAGAATTAGTTGGAGGTGGTGAGAAAACAAAAGGTAATTTGTTCTATCTGTATTTAGTTGATGAGATATGCTTGTTTACACAATATAATGATGTTTGGCTATGGCATAAAAGGTTGTGTCATGTAAACTTTGATAACTTGGTAAGCATAAGCAAATTGAAAAAGGTTAGAGGGCTTCCTAAGTTAAAGGAACCTAAAAATGCAATGTGCAAGCAATGTCAATTAGGCAAGATGACTAAATCTAGTTTCAAAAGAAAAACTCATACTTCTGAGAATATTCTAGAATTGGTTCATACTGACCTTTGTGGACCTATTGGTGAGAAAAGTTACTTTGGAGACAAATATTTTATTTTATTTGTTGATGATTACTCTAGAATGATGATTGTTATGTTTCTTAAGGAAAAATCTAATGCATTCCAGTTGTTTAAGTGGTACTTGACAAAAGTTGAAAATGAGACAGGAAAGAGTCTGAGATCTGACAGAGGAGGCGATTTTATTTCTAATGAGCTCAAAATTTTTTGCAATGATAGAGGAATAAAGAGACATATGTCCGCACCTAGGACTCCACCACAAAATGGTATAGCTAAAAGAAGAAATAGATCTATCATGGATTGTGCCAGAACACTAATGATGGAAAAAAATGTTGCACAAAATATTGGAGAGAAGCTGTAAGTACATCAGTTTATACCCTAAACAGAGTACAAGTCAAGAAAGGTACAAATACTACACCTTATGAGATATGGTATGGATATGCACCTAGTGTAAGCTACTTTAAATTTTTTGGAAGTAGATTTTTCATACTGAAGTATAACAAAAATGGAAAACTTGATGCTAAAGGTGAGGAAGGCATATTTCTTGGATATTCAACTAAGAGTAAGGCATATAAGTGTTTGAATTATAACACTAACAAAATTGTGGAAAGCTCAAATGTTAGAATTGATGAATATATAGAAAGAAATGAAGAAGAAAGCATGACTGAGCCTGAGAGTTACAAATCATTCATCTATCCTGATGAGGTAGATTCTAACGAATTACCTGAAACTAAAACTGAAACTAAAGTTGTCGAGCAATAGTCTGCACCTGTCGAGTCACAGAATGAAATTGTCGGGCAACAGGAGGTGACTGCCGAGCTATCTGATGGAGATGCTGAGTCACAGTTTCAACCTGAATTAAACATGAATGATCAATCTGAAGCACAGAAAGAACCTACTTTGGCAAAATATGTAAGAAGGTACCATAAACCTGATCAAATCATAGGAGCAAAAGATTCTACAGTCATGACAAGAGGCAAATTGAGAGAAGACACCTGCTTGTTATGTGATTTTGAGCCTAAAATAGTAAAAGATTCTTTAGACAATGAAGACTAGATCAAGCCATGAACGAAGAGATTGAACAGATTGAAAAGAATAATACTTAGACACTTGTACCTAGGCTGATTGATAAAAATGTAATTGGTACTAAGTGGGTATTCGGAAACAAGCTTAATGAACATGGAAAGGTAACAAGAAACAAATATAGTCTGGTATGCAAGGGTTATGCACAAGAGGAAGGAATTGATTGTGGAGAAACATTCACTCTAGTTGCAAGATTGGAAGGTGTCAGAATCTTACTTGCATATGCAGCCTACAAAGGATTTAAAGTCTATCAAATGGATGTGAAGTCAACATTTCTAAATGGAATATTAGAAGAAGAAGTCTACATTGAATAAGCTGATGGATTTGTAGACCCAAGCAAAAGGAATATGGTTTGAAAATTACACAAAGCACTATATGGACTAAAGCAAGCACCCAGAGCATGGTATGAAAGATTGCACAACTATCTGATGAAGATTGGATTTGCAAGAACAAATGACAACAACAATCTATATTTGAAGACAGAGCAAAGTAAAGGTACTTTATTAGCTAAAAATTTTGTTGATGACATTATCTTTTGTGGACAAGATATGTTATGCCAAGCTTTTGCAAAGGAGATGCAAACTAAATTTGAGATGTCTATATGTTTGGTGAGATAAATTTTTTTGTTGGCTTACAAATATATCAGATGAAGAATGGTATCTATATTACTCAATCAAAATATGTCAAAGAGATACTAAAATTTTTTGGAATGAAAGATTCAAAACCAGTGAGTACACCCATGGCTACTGGACAAAAATTAACAAAGAATGATGAGACAAAAGATGTAAATCAAACACTGTACAAATCAATGATTGGAAAGATGCAATATGTTGTATACAGTAGACTTGATATTGCATTAGCTATTGGTATTGTTGCTATATTTTCTGCCAATCCCAAAGAAACTCATATGATGGTAGTAAAAAGGATTCTAAGATATTTGAAAGGAATAGATGAATATGG
This sequence comes from Thuja plicata, assembly GCA_018584345.1. Lineage (NCBI taxonomy): Eukaryota > Viridiplantae > Streptophyta > Pinopsida > Cupressales > Cupressaceae > Thuja > Thuja plicata. The sequence goes on from MU226032.1 coordinate 745,158, forward strand.
TCTATATTACAAAAGGAATGATAAATTTAAACTCAGAGTTTATATTGATTTTGATTGGGCTGAAAATGCAGATGATAGAAAAAGCACCACAGGAGGAGCATTTCTTTTGGGAAAAAGACTAGTTTCATGGACAAGCAAGAAACAAAACTACACCTCACAATCTATAGCTGAAGCAGAGTATGCGGAAGTAGTAGTTAATTTCTCTAATATTGTGTGGTTGAAGATACTACTGAAAGGTATGAAAGAAGAGATCACAGAACCAGTTGTCATATATTGTGATAACACAAGTGCCATTAATATTTCAAAGAACCCTGTAATGCACTCTAAGATAAAGCATATATCTATCAAGTATCATTACTTGAGGGAGCTAGTTCAGAAGAAGGAAGTGAGTCTGGAATATGTGAACACTAAGGAACAGTTAGCAAACATATTTACAAAGGAACTACCCAAGGATGCTCAGAAATTGGTATCTGCGAGGTAAATTGGTGGTAATTCCCCTAACTGAAGCTAATTAGTTCAGAATGGTACTATTGCATCAAATGTTATAATTCAGCATATTTTTCACATTGATGCATAGGCAGTCACACTTTAGGATGCTGCCTAAAGTTGTGAAAGACAGACAAGGACATAAAAGTGGATCAGTCATAAGCAAGATGACTAGAACAACATGATACAGAGTTTAGAACAAAAGAATCTGCATGATGAAGATGACAACATCTTTGGCATTGTTGTCAAAGAGGGGGAAGTTTACTGAAAGATGGAGAATTTTACTGAGAAATATACAGGGAGAGTTTACTACTTAGAGAAAAAGAGATTGATGAACAGAAACAAAAAGATACCAGTATGATTACAGACACAGAGGGAATACTATTTTACATATGAGAACTAGAATGAAGCTAAAGAAATTAATGAAAATTTGTTCATACAAGGAACACAGACCCTTTTTGGATTGTATGGTAACTATGTTTGTAATATTATTGTTTTATTGTTTTGTGTTGCCATCAATGCCAAAGAGGGAGATTGTTGGAAATATTGTTTGGAAAGCTACAATGGAAACAATTATTGTT
>MU226032.1:784711-821272 GCA_018584345.1 Thuja plicata
GAGTTCAAACGACCAACTTACTAAAAATAGTAAGTTTCCAAAAATAGCAACTTTGTACAAAATAGCCCTTATTGAATAGAAAAACACATATTTTTGGGTGATGCAAGATTGCCCTTGCACCCAGGATTCTCCTGCATCACATTTGTAGCATGTAGGTTTCATTGTAGGTTCTCTTCCATTGTCTTGTCTATATCGAGATTGATTCGGTCTTCTGCATTCAGTCTTCTTGTGCCCATATCCATTATAGTTAAAACAATAACCAAAAAATGTTCTAAAAGGGGCATTACCTCTGCAATCTCTCTTCATGTGTCCAAATTTGTTGCAAACAAAGCATCTACCTCTAAAAGGTCTGATCTTCTCTTTAGGTTCTTCAATAGATGGTTTCTCAACATCAATCTTCTCTACTAATTTATCTTCCTAATTCTTTGAACATTCAACTTCATTGAACCCAATACCAGTCATGTCACCTTTAGGTTTCTGCTTGTCTAACTGTTCATCAATCAAGTCACTACTGGTGTGAAGTTTCTCAATGTGTTTCTTTGCTTCAGCTAGTTCACCTTTCACAATCTGATTGTATTTCTCCAGTTCCAAGTATTTGTTCTTGTAGCTGTCAGCTTCATCTTTCATTTGATTCAATGCATTGTTCAAGGTTTCTTCAACTTTCTTCTTTGCATCCTCCTGTATCTGTATTTCTTTAGCCATATTCTTTTTCTCCAGCTTCAGAGTCTCAATCTCTTCTTCTAGTTGCTTCACCTGATTTGAATTGTCCTCATCTGAATCTTCTTTTATCTGAACCATGAGATCTTCTCTCTAATTTCTGGAAAGTTCAATTTGTTCTTTCACTTTCTTTATGAATTTCTCAACTCTTCAGAGGTTAAACTTCAATTCTCCATTTTCTGCTTTGGCATTGTCAAGATCTTCAAGTGCAGCTTCAAAGTTCTCCTACAAACCATTCAAATCCATTCTGATCTCCCTCAAGTTTTTAGGCTTTCTCTCCAAGGGCCAAAAGCTCTGATACCACTTGAACATAAACCATACAATTGTAGTAAAGGAAAGAGCATAAAAAAATAACACATAACTCATAACACCATGATTTGTTTATGAGGAAACCATGGCCAAGGGAAAACCCCGGTGGCGATGATACCCACAAGCATGCACTAAAGTATAATGTGCTTGTTAGGAGACCTAGCCGTGTTAGGAGCTGAATATTACATAGTACATTTCCTTGTTAAAGGAATACCAACCCTGTTAAAGGTTCACAACACCATGTTAGGGGCCAATGAGCTTACAACTCTTACAATGTAATTCTATTACAAAAGGTTCTCAGTGATGAACAAAAACAAGCATCACAAAATGCTTTGATAGTTCCTTTAGCTTTGTCATTCTCTGATCTGCCATTCACATGTTTGCTCTGCATATCCTTCCCTTTTCTACAACTCACAATCTTTACCAAAAATATCTTACATATATATCCTTTTAACTTTACAAAGTCGGCTCTCAGAATAAATATTACAAACCTTGTCAAGTCGGCCTTCATTACATAATACAATTAATATAATAAACATTAAAAGTATAGTCGACACTCTTGCATAGTAAAAGTGTAGACTATCAACAACAAAAATATGTCTTCGATTTCCAGGGGCCCAAGTCTTGCTCCTTTATTCTTTTCTTCTATCCAAATGCTCTGTATCGTTGTTCTCTGATGTCTATCAGTCTTTAAATCCTTTTAAATCATCATAAACTTAACCAAATCAAAATCGATCTTAGGTGTATGTCAGACATACTCCATACTATCATTCACTAAGCTCACATGCCTTAATTCATCAATCTTTGTCTTTGACATCCAAAACAATACTGTATCTCTATTTTTGTACTTAGTCAATTTTGGACATACCAAAACTTAACTTCACAACAATCGATCTTAAACCTAGATGTGTTGCCATAAATGACAACCAAAAAGTGAATCATATTACCCAATTTGATCACTTGCCAACAATATTATATTTTTACCTCACTTTATAGACCCATTTACAACCAATTGGTTTCTTCCTTGGTGGAATATCTGACAAAACCCAAGTGTTATTCTTCAAAAGACTATGATGTTCAACTTCCATAGCCTTTTACGATTCATGTATTCATTTTTACTCTGAATAAGTCCAAGGCTCATAAAAAATTTGAAGGTTGGTCATAAGATAAAAATTATTTTTGTTCTTCTTTCTCTTTCCCCTAGATGATCTACCCTCAACAATTTCATCATCATGAACATTGTTGATTATATTTTCCCACCACTTAGGTCAAATAGTAGAACCATTTTCTTCCAAATCATGATTATCATCATGACTAGGGGTTCCTTCAATAAATTCATCTGGATGTTGATCTAATTTATCCTGAGGAAATTCTGGTGGAACAAGATCATGATGAGGAGGTTCGATAACCTCTAGTTCAAAACCATCAGAATCCTTCCCTTTAGGTGGAGCTAAAGGAAGTCAAACAACCAAATCCTTAGTCTTGATAGATTGAGCTTCAAGATGTAAAATAAGAGAACTGGGCTGAAAAGGTTTGCCTTCTTCATCAAATATGACATCTCCATTGAAAATGAGATGATCAATATCTACATCTATTGTCTGATAAGCCTTATGGTTGTCACTATAGCCCATGAACATTAACTTATGGCTCTTGGAATCTAGTTTTTCACAACAACATAATAGGCCATTAGCACCTAAAATAACACCGAATTTTAGTGCATTTTAGTGTGTGATTTGGGAAATTTGGTCGGTGCCAAAATCAGTGCCCAAATGCATCTTATTTTTGGCACTGTAGTTAGCATCACATGTTGCGCCACCTTTTACGATTCTTGTAGCGTCGAAAATTTTATAACACCCTTTTTGGCACTGGAAAATGAAGCCATCGATAGCATTATTATGGCATCTGGAATATAACCAAAAATACAAACGAAAATGGTGTCTTAAATTAAGTTTAGATTGCATCGTGTTTCACTTCTTTTTTGGCTTCCTGATTGGCATCAAATTTTACTTACATTACAACATCATTTGTTGCTTCTAGTCTGACTTCCCATTTTTCTTCTTGTTTAGCTTCCAATTTTTCTTTCAGCTATACTTCTAGTTTATCTTCCAATATTGCTTCCTTTTATTCTTCTGATTTTGCTTCCAATGTTGCTTCCATTTTTCTTCTGGTTTTTGCTTCAGTTTTTTCTTTCTTTTCAACTTCTAGTTTGTCTTCCAGCTTTGGTTCCAGTTTTGCTTCCAATTTTACTTTGAATCTTCCACTTTTGCTTCTAGTTTTTCTTCCAATTTGGTTTCTATTTTTTCTTTCAGTTTTGCTTCTAGGTGTGCTTTCGATTTTGCTTCCAATTTTACTTTCACTTTTTCTTCCCCTTTTTCTTTTTTTAGCCCTATATCCCACTCAATTGTCTCATTATTTCATATTGAGGAAAAAAATATTGTTTTCCTTAAAGGGCAGTGGGTGACATTCATTCCTTCTTTTAATCACATATTTTAATTAATGACCATGGTCTTTTAATATCTCTTAAGTGTCCTCATTTAAGTTATGAGTTTTATCATTTGAGTAATTAGTCATATGTTGATTTGATTTATCTTCTTTTCTCTCAAAACATGGTATTGCAAGGAGTCCTTCCTTGCTATGATAAGGAATGCTTCCTTGAATTCATGTTTCCATTCCACTAAGTGATCCACATGCATCTTTTCCATCCTTCCTCAAAATGTTTCCATTCTTTTAACATGTAAGAATGTTTTGATGCATCTTGGTAGGAATCCTATAGATCTAACACGTCCTAGAAATCCTTTAGCACCAAGGTCAAGTCATCATAGATTTCTAATATGTATCCCATGAAATCACATATGTCATACCTTGCATCCTTGTAGTATTCCACTTGATGTTTCAAGTGCTTAATTTCCTTCTTATGCCCTTCCATTTCTCATGTAATTTTAAGGATGTTTCATTCATTTTCTTGTGTTGTGGCGACCCTATTTGTAGCCCTTACCACTAGATTCATATCATCTACATCCATTATCATTTCTTCCATGGTTTTATTAAATCTTAAGAGTATATTATGACATGCAACTTCTCGATCAACAACATGTCAGGTACATGCTTGGGAAAAGTATGGGGTGCCTTTGTGGTGCCATAGATCTTCCTATATGTTAACAACTCATATAGGGAGAAATCTTTTAGGTTCTTTAATATTTTTATCATGTCTTTAGACAACCTAGGGTACCTTTTCTCAAATAATATCTCATGAAAGGGAGAAAAGAGTCAGTCACAAATGTGCTCATATTTGGATGCATATTTGTGCTCCCATCAGTCCTAGCAATAAACATGGATAAAATGACATGGGATGATCCATGTCCAATTCATCCCCAAATAATTTAGTAGTTGCACAAAAAATATAACACAAGTAAGAGGTTTTATATAATTTTGGATTTGTGCCCACTGGAGGAGATTCAAATCTCATTATTTCATTGCATAATGTGAGTGGAAAAAAAACTACCTAGTTTAAAATTGAACCTTCTCTGAGAAACATATGTAATAATGAGACTTAGGATTTCTAAAAATGAGTAGCATCCTTCTCCCCATACAACTTGCTAGCTAGGGCTACTATGTTTTTTACCAAACCCTTGAGACTGATGGAAGAGTACCATTTAGTGTTCCTACAAGTTAATGTTTATCTAGTTTATTTGAAAAACTAAGCTCCATTGGATATTGGTCTTATCCATTTTTGGCTAGGGGTTGCAGTGATGTAGTAGTATTGGTGGAATATATATGTCTCAAAAGAATTATATCATAGAAATTTCTTGTGATTGAGGATTTAAGATGACTAAGGAGTGATAGAACAAGAAGAGGACAACACTAGATTTTTAATTTCAAAAGGTTAGAAAAGGTATAAATGAGTAGTGTATTGGGGATTATTCTTGTAGGACAATAAAACACCAACTAACAAGGCTTGGAAAACCTTCCTCACTTCGAGCTCCATAGGACTCAGGAGGGAATTCCTTATTCTAAGTCTATAGATATGATAGATTCATTCTAATGGCCATCTAGAAACCTTCAAATGTGGATAATTATTAGGTTTTATATAGATGGGGATTTTATTTCATCACTTGAACAAGTAATCCCATTTTCTTTAACAAACACTGAGAATACATAAATTATAATCTCCTTCTCAGAATCATGGAGGAGTGTTATACATATACTTTTAAATGCATCCTCCACATTTTTCTAAGGACCGTGGAGATACAACAACACAAATAAATTAAACAGAAAAGAAAAGAATAGAAAGGAATAATAGATTTGACTAATTTGATTTTAAATATGAAAACCCTCCAGGGCTCTCAATAGTCTAGTGCTCAATTTTGAGCTACAGAGTGAAAGTAAATCCATGACAAAGATCTTATGAGTAGATGAAACATAATTAATGGGTTTTGAATATATTAATGATCAACATTAGCATGCCCACTCATGTTATCATAAATATCTACTCAAAAAATCCATTTCATACCCTGAAAAATCATTGTTATCTACACAAATAAATTTAATTCTCCTTGAGAGAGACCCATGAAAAAATAACACACCCACAAGAAAATTGCAGAGACAAAGTCAACCATCTTTAATGTATTGAATTCATATGATTTAAAGTATGCAAAGTTGGAGAAAACTTTATGACCTTCAACAAGATAAAACAAAATACAATCCTAGTTACAAGATAAAGATAATTTTCAAAACCATAACCACCTTTTTTATGGCCTTGGAATTTATTTTATATTTAAGGAATGCAACAAGCTTCAAGACACTAACAAATATTTGATCTACCACCATTAATCTATTATAGACGATAATGTCCTAATCGATTTTTTTACCACTAGTCTTGTCCTAAAGTAAACCCGCTTGGTTGGTGTACAAGGAATCTATGGTGACAAGGACAGTGCTTTCAACAAACCAACCAAATAAGGGAGCCACGCCAATATCGATCATGGGTGGTTATTGAAGCTAAAAATGCCAGAATTCAAGATTATCACTAGCTTCCCCATTAGGGAAAAAATTTGAGACTTCTTCCCATGGAGAAATAGGTGACTCCATTGCCATAGCTTCAGTACCTTCACCCATACCCCAATTTGTATCCCCCTAACTCAATTTAATTAGAGGGGTATCCTTAGAGATTGGAATAATTTTCAAACTACAAAAAATTCTTATAGTTGCACAAAAGCATTCTAATATCCCTCGACCTACAAAAAACCATTCTTTCCTATACTAGAAAACACTTATCTTCTCTATGAACTCCATCCTTAACCATCTCAATTAAAGGAAAACCATCCTCAATACAAATATTTGAACCAAAAAGAACCATTTATAGCTTTACCACTCAGAAATACAGTTCACATTCCTCAAAATATTAAATGGTGACAACCATTTACTAAACTTGCAAAATTTTCCTCATATATTTGTGTCGACAAGGTAGTCTACATAAAATAGGTTAGGAAATATCTCTCTCTTGATGTCAAGTACTTAATTAGGCAACATTGAGATTTCCACCATTGGTTTTCTTCTTGGTAGCAACAAATCCACTAGGGTACTCAAAAAGTTCTCACCATGAAACAAATGATTTCCGCTCACATTGATTACTCGAGCTCTATAGATACCAGGATGTATGTCACACCAACCATCTAATCATGACTTTACCTCTTTCATCATCACCAAATACTTCACATCAACCATGATAATCCAAGTACACATGTGGAAGTTTCTGTGTATTCATTACTCTAGATGCATTTATTAAATAACTATAATATTGATATATCAAATAACATATCTTTTTCTAATGCCCTGTGTGGACACTGGGCCATCTATAGTGCAACTAGAATAAACCATGGTATAGTGTAAATAAAATAGACTTAAAAAATAACACTATATGTGGATGCATTCTAGTTTCCCCATAGACAGGGATGTGTGGACACATGCTTTTGTATAGGCTAGGGGGAGTGTGTACACACATTTCATATACATATCATTATGCATACTTTTGTTTTATGTGCCAACATGTCAAATTTTTAAAATCTAAAATACCTCTTTAATGTCTTCCTTATTGTTTAATTTGTCATAATGCCACTAAACGGGGTGTAAATAGAAGGCTATACAACATTGGTGTTAGGACTATGAAAAGGATATACAGTATTGAGAGAGGAATTAGGTGAGTTTGCAGCTAAAGAATTGCAGAGTAGAGGTATTTTGAAGGGTGTGGCTAGAAACATGGGAGGTCCATTGGTGAAAAGTGAACTAGAAGTTCATCAAGTAATCCCGCAAGACATAGTCTATGAGGAAAAATTCATGAACTATGGCTGGTTAGACTACATTTTAAAGTTGAACAGGTTCAATAATAAAATTTCTATGATATTTTTTCATACATTTAACAATGGCGAGGCAATGGTGAAGGGTTTGAAGGTTATTTCCATGGAGGAGAGGATTGTTTAAGTTTCAAGGTTGTCTACTATAGGAGAACCCTACCCTAAAATTAAAGACACCAAAATAGCTAGAGTAAAGTTTACCAGACCTAGGGATGCTCCACTTGAAGTAGATAAACAGTGATCAAGGAGGCTTTCTTTACTAGGAAGATGGAAACATGTTGTTGTTTATATCATCAGATACATTACTTGTGAGGGTTGATAGGAACATATACACTCTGTGCACTTGAAGCTTCTAATCCACACACAACATAAAAGGATAATTAATGTCCCCAATTTTCTATAACCTGCTGGAAATCATGGTTGGTGAGACACATAAAGGAAGGGAAAACTATGTTTCCCACCATTGTTTAATTAAGATTCTAGTTGAAATGTATTTGCAAGATGTGTCTTGGATGTCATTGTTGGAAAGTGGCTCATTCAGGAGTATTCACGAACATATTAGGGTTTTCATTTATGGCAACACATCAGTTCTTAATGATCGCTTGGAGTGAAACATAATTTTGGAGTTAAGGCTTGTAAAAATGACTAAGTCCATAAAGTAGTTTACATGGTATAGGAGTACAGTTTTGAGTAGTGAACACTGTATATGATGAATGAAGGCATGCGATCTTAGAGGAAGCTATTTTATGGTTTGATAGACCTTTAGTTAAGGTCTCTTGAGTTTTGGAGTTTAGAGATGAAAGATATAGATGTTTGAATTCATGTGAAGACAGTGATACATCGAGACAGAGGAGTTGAATGGTCACGATGATTGAGGGAGTGTAATGTGGAATCTAAATGTGCTATGTTGGATTTGGATTGTGTATTACCTATATTTTGGAAATGTATGATTTCTGACTTTTTACTTACTTTTTGTATGGGTGATGGTTCCATTGTGTGATGTATTTGGGAGCAAACTGGGCATGTAATAAAGTGTGTGTATGTGTGTGTGTGTGTGTATAGAGATTTTGAGAAGAAAAGTATGGATGTTGTGCGAATGAATGAATGGATGCATTATGATGTTATAATTAGACAGATGGTGATGCAAGATACAACTAGAAATACTTAAGCATAGTATATACTTATTTATGTTCATTTTGATAAAACATTGTAATAGAGACATATTTCTGATTGGGTGAGCAGTGAGCTCAGTGTATACTCCTAAAAAGGTTGTGTATTCCTTTAACAGGGAAATGTACTAATATAATACTTAGCTCCTAATAGGGTTAGGTCTCCTAGCATGGACACAATACTTTTAGTGAATATTGTTAGAATTCAAAGAATTCATAAGCAAAGATCATATGCATGTAAAATAACCTGTTACAAAAGCAAAGTTTGGAGACAAAAAAGTTTTGAAAGAAAAAATATTCATTCAGAGAGGAAATACAAAATACAAAGAGATCAAACCTTATGAAGGTGATCAAACCCCTAAAAGGGAAACCCTAAAGGGGAAATATCTAGGTTGCATGATAATAATTAACAAAAAAATCAATTATTATATGCCTAAAGTTTAGCTTAAGTGAAATAGAGATAATAGGTGACTTAATAATTAAATCAATATGATTTAATTAATAAGTGGAATCACTTTATTACCTTAACATCCCCCCTTAAGATAAACTTGGGGAGAAGCTAAAAACCTAGAAACAACTACTGAAAGCAGGAAAATGGGTCCCGATAATAAGGCTTGACCAGGTACCCAAGTACAAAAATCTCTATAAACAGGAGAAAAAGGAGAAAACCTAGTGGGAAAAACCCCTATCCAAAAAGAGATAAAACCTAGTGAAGGACTGAAGAAGCCTCCAAACTAGAGAATGCCCCCAAAAATAGGAACATATAAAGAACATGTAGAACAACTATGAAGCATGAAGCTGCAAACACTATCAAAAAATAACTGCTAGAACATCCACTGTAATATAACACGATCAGGTAGAGAAGATTGTAAACAAATCTCAAAGAGTTGATCAATCAAAGATGGAAGAATGCCTCCAAAATACGAATGACAAAAGAGTGTCCATATGGTAAATGATCCATCTCACTTAAATTGCATAGGTAGCATCCACTGCATCCACCTAGAACATAGGAACAAATAATGAATACATAGATCACTCCATCAAACCAAGGAAGCATTAGAACCAACAGGAGATACCCCCCATAATGCTGACCAGGGAGAGGGATGACATGTACACTAAAATAGACTACCAAGAAACACTGCATGATCAAGAATGTACAAACACATATAAAGGATGATGTCATGGAAGGAACACTCACATGACAAAGTTAGATGGAAAACAAGGAAAAAATCAAACTTCCAATGGGACTTTATAATATAGTGCGAGTAAAATCAAGCACAAGATGTGCAAGATCCCAAGCATGCATTAGATGACACTTTATCTCAATGCGTTTGCAAAAAATAGATGCTACATAAAAAGGTGTATACAATATTTAGAAAGGAAACGATCCCAGGACCTAAAACATCCAAGATATCCACCAGAATGCCATAAAGGAAAAAATTGAATAACAGATACATGGAGAAAATCATGCGTGTGAGACCCATAGAAGAAGAAAAGAGAATAAAACCAACTTTCTGACGCCATGCGAAAGTCAAAAAATGGAGTCCAGAGGAGCAAGATATAGTGACCAAAGTGCAAAATGGAACCCTAAATTTGACAAGAAAAAAACTCAGCAAGATGGCAAATTCAGATAACCAAACTAGAAAAATCAGACTGGCCTCAGAACTCTCTTTCCATCGGTATCTTGTTTTGCAAAAAATGCCTTCGTTCGCTCAAGTTATGAGCAAAAAATCACCAGGAGGTCAAAAAAAAAATGAACCTCAAGAAACCTCAGCCAAAAATGGTAGAGCCCTGCTAAACTAGCGATACCTCCAATTTTGGACTGCCTCCAGATTTTCCCGCCAAATTGGCAGAAAAAATATATTTTTTTTTGAAAAAAATATTAAAAATATATATTTTTTTGAAAATATATTTTAAAAAACAAGGTGGGGCTCGTGGCTCTCTTGGGGCCAGTGCAACCTCCTTGGGGGTAGTGCGGCCTCCTTGGGGCCAGTGCAACCTCTATGGGGCCTGCAACCCTCAAAAAAAGGTTTTCTCTTTTTTTTTTCAAAATTCGAATGAAAAATTTTGGATTTTTAAATTTTTTTATTCAACCTCTGCCTCGATTTTTGTGCCTAGAAAATGGGCATATGCAAATTTTTTTTGCCTCAGAATACAACTTCGGCCAAAATGGTCGTGCCTTATATGGAAATAGGGGTTTTGGGGCATTTTGAGCACATCTGTGAGGTCGGTTTGTTCTCAAAGTGCTCCAAACAAAAAAAACCCTTCCAGATCCAAAAAAAAATGCAGAAAAACCTTGAAACCCTCGGAGCTCCAAAAAAATTCAAAAACTCAGGAATGGGTAGCAGCAGTAGCAAGGCTCTGATACCATGTTAGAATTCAAAGAATTCATAAGCCAAGATCATCTGCACGCAAAATAATCTATTACAAAAGCAAGGCTTGGAGACAAAAAATTTCTGAAAGAAAAAATATTCATTCAGAGAGGGATTACAAAATACAAAGAGATCAAACCTTATGAAGGTGATCGAAACCCTAAAAGGGAAACCCTAAAGGGGAAATATCTAGGTTGTATAATAATAATTAATAAAAGAATTAAATATTATATCCCTAAATTTTATCTAAGTGAAATAGAGATAATAAGTGACTTAATAATTAAATCAATATGATTCAATTAATAAGTGGAATCACTTTATTACTCTAACAAATATTTGTGGGTACCATCCCCACCGGGGTTTTCCCTTGGCCAGGGTTTCCTTGAAAATAAATTCATGGTGTTATGATTTGTGTACTTTGTGTTTATGTTCTTTTCATTTTAGAAATTATCTGGTTAAGTTGGAATTTGATAAGTTTAAGTTTAAAGGGTTGTAATATTGATTCACCCCCCATCAGTATTACTTAATCCTAATAGTCATGGGATGAGTTTTTGAAAATTAAAAATTTCAAATTGGTGAACATGATTCTTAGAGGTCAACCCTTGACCCGTAGGGTTAGTGGGGAGGAAACAATTACAAAATTTGCCACTGGGGCTTCAACTTCTAGGGCAGTTTCTAACACAAACCCTCCTCAAGCTTAAACTAGTTTATCTAAACCTTTGCACAAAGATATAAATTGTTCCTCTTTAGACCCTAATGAGGATGTTTCCCCTAAATCAATAGTTTGCACTAGCGCAACAATAGAAAGGTAAAAGATTCGATACCTCTACATTAACTATGTTAATGTGGATCTCTTTTTCCATTTTAAAATGGAGCATGAGTGGGAGAGGAGGACGCCCCAACAGTCACCTCCAAAAAATTTTGAAAGTGAAGGGTGAGCCAAAATGGGAGATGAGCGTTCCAGCGACATGGATTGTTTAAGTACATATTTCAACCTCCCTCTCACTGGCCTTTCAATAGGAACAAAATGTCTCACTTTCAAACCTAGAGACCTAAGCCTAGAGAAGACAAGGAAAATGATTAATTTAATGGATCTCACGGGGAACAATCTAGGTATGGCAGGAGATGGGAGAAGTGAAACATGGGTTTCAACACAAATAATGGTTATATGAGCATTGGAAAAAAAATTGACTTCTCAAATATTGCGGGGAGGTTCTATAGGCCAAAGCAGCCCATGGTCTCAATTCAAAGCCAGAAGACTACAAAGGTGATACACCAACAAGAGGAAAATATCAGGTATGAAATCATGTCAACATTAAGAATCACAACCCCTGAATGGAAGGAATATATTTAATCCCTTCAGAATATTGCCTTCTTTTTCAAATGGTTAGGTTCGTGGCCCTCGGTTAATCTTGTTAGGAACTGGTGTTATAATGTTTGGGGCAAGGGCTGTAAACTTAAAAACCTAGCCAATGGATTTAATATGGTTCTCTATGAGGAAAAATCTGATAAGGAGTAGATATTAAACAATGGCCCTTATTTGATTGAGGAAAGGGGAATATATTTAAAAGATTGGGAGGCAAATTTTGATCCAACTAAAGAAAAGATTAAAGAATATTCAGTTTGGATTAACCTTCATAACCTCTCAGCTGATTATCGGGGTCAGGAAAATTTACAACTATTAGGAAATCATATAGGAACATACATTTGGTCTGAAGAGGTGATCAATAATAAGGATGCTTCAATACACCGAACAATCCTGATTAACCTACAACAAAATAACCTGATCCCAAGCCATGTTAACCTGTGGACAAAAAAATGGAGTCTGGAAATAGATGTTAGAGGTCTGGGAAGGGAACCATGAAGTGGATTTAGTTTATGACTCCAATCTTGCAAAGGGTAAAGGCAACATGCAGGATCTATTGTTAGATGAGTTATAAAGGAGATCCTTGGCCAGAGATATAACATTATTGGATGGGGCTGAAATAGAAGTTATAGGCCCAGTGGAAGATGCACGCAAGTCTCTAGAATGGAGAAAGGATTGTAGAAAGGAAATAGAAGATGATATTAAGGGCACATTCTTTACAAAATCCCAAGAAATACTTATGACTTTGATGCTAGAACCTACTTTCCCAAGCTTAAACTTTGAAGGCTTGACATGATTCACAAGATCAAGTAATGGTAAGGGTCTGCACTCAAATAAGTAGATGCATGGTTTATCAGATTCTCAACTGACTTTGGATGTTTCAAGTAAGAATCATTCTGATGACAAGGTCCCTGTCACTTTAAATAGTGTTACTATTACAGAGAGGATTGTAGCACAGGAAATAGCTCTGCTCCACCCAGGATTGAATCACTAATGGAAGATGGCAATGCAATGTTAGGGTTCAATCAACAAGAGGAGAATGTTGATCTAATGGAAATAAAAGAAAAACATAGTGGTCAATCGCCAAGTTACCAAGAATTCATGTCCTCCTATAATCTTTTTTCTGCAGAAAACCCAAAAATCACAACTTCACATGAAAGGACTAGGTGTTTTCACCCTATCTTAGATATTCTTAATAGGCTTCAAGATGTTAATGATAAATACACTTGTAAGATAGAAGAGAAATCTAATGATGATGACCTCCATGATAAAAAAATACCCCCTATCAGAAATCTGGAAAGCTTATTCAATGAAGCAAGGGATAATGGAGACAACCTATTAGAATACCCATCCAATTTCAGCTATTACAGTGAAGATGGTGGGCATGATTTTTTGGGTATAGAAGATACTTTACATGTTATTGAATAGAGAGGGATTTATCAATATGAGTCTAAGATGAAGAAACCAAAATTAGGTGAAAAGATAATAAAAGGGCCTAAATCTACAAAAGAGAGACTGGAACAAGCTGGTTGTGCAGCAAACCAAACAAAATTGCTGAGATCAGGAAGGCTATGCCTTTCTCAGCAGTAATGAGGATCCTATCATGAAATATCAGGGGCTGCAATTCCCCTGACAAATATATCTTTCTTAAGAGGGGTCTTGATCAAGCGAGAGTAGATATTGTTATGCTACAAGAAACAAAACTCAAAGGTGATGATATAGATAAGTTCCAAAAGAAATTATATAGATGGAAAGGGGTGTTTTCAGAGGCTACAGGTGCTTCTGGGGGAATGGGTATATATTGGGATGATAGGGTTGTGGATTTTGTTTTGATAAGTCAAGATTCCAACTAGAAATGGATTGAGGCAACCTCTAAACAACTTCTCTCTAGATTTTATGTTTTCAATATTTATGGCCCAAACAACCCATCTGATAAAGTGACATTATGGGAGATATTATCTGACTTCCTAAATGATAGAAGGGATGATTTATTTATTTTGGGTGAGGAATTTAATGCCATCTTAAACCCTAATGAGAAGAAAGGTGGAAAGGTATGGCAAAGTAGAAGCCAAAGAGACTTTGCTCTAAACAATGGAAGAGATGAAATTGATTTTAGGATAGGTGACTACAAATGGACTAATAGGAGAAGTGGATTCTTAAATATAGATGAAAAACTTGACAAATTGTTTTTAGTTGGTTAATGGGAAAATTGTGACTGGTTATGCACAACAGACATATTACCTCTTATAGGCTCATATCATTATCCTATAGTCTATAATATTCAGGAAGATGTTTCCCCTAAAAGATCACCATTTAAGTTTGAAGCAATGTGGCTAAGGGTGGAGGAATTTTATGTTAACATTGATAAATGGTGGATACATGCTCAAGAAATGGAAGGTAATAAATCCTTTATATTTTTTAAGAAACTTCAATATATCAAGGATCAATTAAAATTATGGAATAGAGATGTGTTTAGAAACATCTTTGTGGAAAAGCTTAAGTTAGAATAGAGTTTAAACCACCTCAATGAGAGAGTGATAGCACTAGGAATGGATGAATTCATGTATTTAGAGGAACAAACTCTCCAGAGATAGTATAAAGATATTCTAGGTAGGGAGGAGATATTTTGGAACCAAAAATCTTGGGAAACCTAGCTAAAAGAAGGGGATAGGAACAAAAAGTTCTTTTATAAGTCAGTCAAAACTAGAAGATCCAGGAATAAGATCTTATCTATTGAATCCAATTATGGAGAGGTTATTCATGATCTGAAGAGAATCAATCAAGAAACTATTGCTTATTTTAAGAACGTCTTCTCACAAACTGAGAGAGCAGGGAATGATGATGAGGAGATTCTTGCTCTTATTTTGAAATGCATAACAAATGTACAAAATGACATGATGGGGGGTCCAATCTCTAAAGATGAAGTCAAGGATTCTTTTCTAGATCTAGGGAGGACAAGGGCTCAGGCCCTGATGGTTTTCCAGCTCTCTTTTTTCAGAAAACATGGAACATTATTGGTGAGGATTTATGGCAGGTGGTGGAGGAATCAATATCTGAAGGATTCATGCTAAAATACTTTAACAAAACATTTATTGCTCTGATTCCCAAAAAGATGGACACTAAATCTTTTGCTGGTTTTAGGCCAATAGCTCTGTGCAACACAGTTTATAAAGTTATTGTCAAATTTTGCAGCTAATAGGCCAAAACATATCTTAGGGAGCATTATCTCTGAGGAAAAGAGTGGATTTTCCCCAAACAGATCATTTTTTGAAGGTATAATTATTTCCCATGAGGTTTTTCACACAGTTAAGACTGCTAAAATTAACAAGATCATGATAAAATTGGACATTAAGAAATCCTACAACAATGTTAACAAGGAATTTCTTCTCAATGTCCTAAGGAGGTTTGGGTTTGCTGATGGATGGGTGAAATGGATAGCAAGATGCATCAATACCCCAAGGTTATCTATCATGGTTAATGGAAGCCCTCAAGGATTTTTTGAAACCACTACTGGCATAAGACATGGTGATCCTATTGCACCCTTCTTGTTTATCATTATGGTTGAAGTTCTAGGTAGATTGATAACAAAGAAAAGGAATGAAGGTAGGTGGAAAGGAATTAATATTGTTGATGGGGTGGAGTCATCCACACACCTACAATTTGTAGATGAAAACTTCCTTGTGGGTGATGCTTCAGCTAATAAAGAAAGAGTTATTAAATCTACTCTAGACAGTTATAGCCAAGCTACCAGACAATGTGTAAATTGGCTTAAATTTGAGATCTACTTCTTCAATACAAGCAGAAACTTGCAACATCAGATTAGTGGTATTTTGCAGATTAAGATAGGATCTTTACCGGGGAAATATCTAGGTGTACCTCTCTTTGATGGAGCTTAAAAACCACAACTATGGAAAAACCTCATGGATAATTGCTTCAAAAGAATGGAGGTCTGGAAAAGTCACTGGTTAACTTCAGCAGGAAGAATTCTGCTATTGCAATTTGTCATCTTTGCCATCCCAATCTACTCATGAGTTGCTTCAAAATCCCACACAAAGTTCTTTATGTCATCTCTAGGAGAATGAGGATTTTTTTATGGACTGGGGCATAGGACAGAGACAAGTGGCCTCTCCTGGCCTGGAAAAAAATATGTCAGAGAAAACATTGTGGATGCGCTAGGTTGAAGGATTGAAGGAAAATGAATTTGGCTTTAGGTGCTAAGATAGTGTGGCACTTATGCAAGAAACCAAATCATTTATGGGTTAATATATTGAGATCAAAATACTTAGATTCACCTGATGATGAAAGGATTATCACCGTAGCTAACCCTCCCAAAGGCTCTACAATATGGAATTTCATTTTGGACCCTGGGCATGTCATCAATAGGCATGTTTCTTGGAATGTTAGAAATGGCTCAAAATATCTATTTTGGGATGATTCTTGGAACAACCACTCAATCTTAAAAGAGGATATTCAATTTGTTGATCTTAGAGAGTAGTTTAAAAATAGATGGGGTCACAAGGTTTCTAATTACTTAGAATGAAAGAATTCATCTCTTGGTCTTATATGGAAGTGGAAAAGTGTGGATGACCTAAATCTAAATGAACATCAAAAGACTCTAATGAGAGATATGCTCTAGAAAAGAAGCTTTGTCAGATCAGAATAGGAGGATAAGTTGATATGGTGCTGGGCTAAGAGTGGGAATTATTCAGTGAAGCTTGGATATTTATCTTGGGAGGAGGAGGAGAATCTCACCCTATGGCCCACCAAATTATTTTGGGACAAAAGTTGTCTACCAAAAGTAGGGGCTTTTTCTTGGCTAGAAGTGCATCAGAAGATTCTAATAGCTGAAAGAAGGAGGAGGTTTGAAATAAAAGGGCCAACTAGGTGTGCATTATGTAAAGCAACATTGGAAGATGTGGATCATTTTCTCTTAAAATTCCCTAGTGAAAAGGAGTGTTGGATGATAATTAAGGAGAAGCTAAATCTGATTGGCCCAATGCAGAATGGTGTTAAAGAGGTTTTTCAAAGCTGACATATTCCATTGAAAAATACTTCTTTATCTACCCTTTGGAGGGTATGTACTTCTATAATAATATGGGAGTTATGGAAGGAGAGAAATAGGAGGATTTTTCAAGGAAACGAAAGATCTATTTGTAAGACCAAGACACGCATCAATCTTTCTATTGAAGAAATAATGAAGGTTGTTCTTATTACCTCTATTGGGAGCTATGTGTACACTAAATAAGATAGACAACTCCATATTAACTGTCCTAGTTTGAAATTTAGGAATGGAAGTGTCAAAGATTTTGCAGCAATAAAAAAATCTAGGAAGGATTGAAATGAGAGAAGCCTGACCAAGGGTGGATTAAAATTAACTTTTATGGGGCATCTAGGGGTAACCCTGGCCCCTAAAGTGCAAGGGTGGTTGTTAAATATTGGAAGGGGGATGTTCTTTCCTTAGTAGCCCAAATATTGAATGATGATACCAAAAATTTAGCTGAAGCTAGTGCTACTTTGTTGGTCCTTCAACTAGGAAGGAAGATGAAGCTTCAGAAGAGTCATCTTGAAGGGGACTCACTAGTAATTGTGAACACCATAAAAAATGGTTGTGCTCAGGCTTGGCACCTTTAGAACACTATGGAGGAGATCTCTCTAGTCCTACTTACCTTTCCAAAATTCAAAATTAATCATGTTAGAAGGGAATGTAACTCGTATGCTGACATTGTTTCTAAACGGGCTAGTAATCTTAGGCAAATCAATGAGGTTTTCTTGGAATTTTTTTACAGTTGAAATTTGAACCCAAGATAGTTGTTTAGTGAAGGCTTAGGACCGTTGGTTTTTGAAACATTACTAGTTGGAAGGTGTGTGTCTTTCTTAGAGGAAGAGATTTTCAATTTTTATCTCAAAGTTGACATGAATGACATTAGCATGTCAAACTCCGTCAACTTTTGAAGTTTAAAGAATGATGTCTGGATGTGATTGAGAGTTCTTTGGGTTTGTCCAATTGTTGTTGAGCTGGCAGATTACACTCAAAGTGAAAGAGAGATGGTGCCAAATGGTGTAGGTCTCTTAATGATGGAGATGTAATGGTTATGTGAAATGATCACACTCCAGGCATTAATTGATCAGTCAGGTGGTGCATGTAAGATGATGACACTATTCTTAATAAACATGAATTGGAGTGTGTGACAAAACTTGAATAGACAATTGTAAGGGCCAAAAAACAGCTTTGGTAGATTTAAATCTACTTCTCATGCAAATTTTTATTCCTAAAATACACTTTCGGTGACATAAAAACTCATCACAATAGGAGAAGAATATGGAGGCCACTTTCTCAGTCTTCACGAAGAAACAATAAAATTCTTTTGAAGGGCTTGTTAGCAAAGACCACATGATGGGTCTGCTAAATGTTAAAGATGAGGAGTTGGTGATGGCTACTATGGCACTCCTTGGGTGTCAATTCCAACAGTGGGATTCTAAAAGGTGGTCGAACATGGATTTCATGTTCATGATTCTTGCATGGGCTCTATAACTGGGTGAGAAAGAAAGTGAGGTTTAAAGGCTGGTGGAACTCATATTTGATAAAGAGTTGCTGTTAAGGTTGGATTTAGTGCTTGAATGGGCAGACCCTAGGATAGGATTTGATTATAGTGAATGCTTTGAAGAAATCAAAGATGGCAATGAGTTTGGGCATGTTTCATTTTTATGGTGGTGGGGGAAAGTTGGTAAACATGCCTACCAAATGGATATTGGAGGCAAATGGAGAAGGCTGAAGAAAATTGTAGAAAGGATCAACACAAGGGAGGAGGAATGACTTAGAGTAATGTTTGTGAATGTGCCCAGAATGAAATGTGGTCCGAGGAAAGGGAAGAAGGCGGTCAAAGAGTGATGATCCCATTTAGGGTAATTTTGGAATTTTGAGCTGGATAGCAAGGAATGAAGATGGCAGCAACATGGATGAAGGTGATTCTACAAATTTTTTGTGAATTCTACTACAGATGAAAGGCAAAGTTAAAGAGTGGAAGATTACAGACAAGGAATCTCCTTTTTAAAGCTATATGGGGTTCGAAGCCTGGCTCTGAAGGTTGGTTTATGTGATTAATAGCAGATTCAAATAGTTGTGACTATTGTACAGTCCTAGATAGGATGGGTTTCTTGATGCTATGGTAGGTTAGTATCAGGTTTATGCAGATGTAAACAATGTAACAATGATAATGCTATATATATCCCTTATGTAATCTCTTTTAAATATTAACAAAATCTTTATGTTATATAGACCAAAAAAAAAAGTAGCAAGGGAAAAAGGAAAAATAAAAAAAAGACTAAGGATGAAAAGGGAAAGGCTAAAACCAAGAACCCCTTGCACCCACTAAGAATAGCTAAAATCTTGCTAAAAAGTGTAAGACAACAAAAACTACAAAGAAAACACCCCACAGGAAGAGTCGTAGGCTCAACAGTAAACCTAGTAAACATGCATAATCTACTGCATGTAGGGTGAACATACAAATTGAATTCCACTCAATTAGTTAAGTTATTTTTTATGTTCAGTAATTAGTTTTAATTTTAGCAGATGACTATTCCTGCAGCCATTGGAACTATGTTCTGTGAATGTTTCTACAACCATTGCAACTTTGTTCCATGATTGTTCCTATAGCCATTGAAACTATGATATGTGACTGTTCTTGCAGCCATTGGAATTTTTGGAGATTTTTCTTGTAGGGAAAGAAAACAACAACTCGACAAGGCTTGAACAACCTTCTTCACTCAAGCTTGACAAGCTTAGGAGGGTATTCCTCTGACATAAGTCTGCATACTGAATAAACCTTCAATACACATCATGCAAACACACAAAGTAGATAATTCTAATACTTAAGGTAGTGAACACCCTTATGGTATGACTTTAATGAACAATCCCATCCATATCTTTCAAATTCCTCTGAGAATGAAAATAATTTATCTCAAAACTAAATACAAAATGAAAGTTAACTTAACTCTTTTTAATTTGTATGCTTCCCAAATGTTATTATGATTTTGATCTAGACCACTTCCTAACCTATAGGGATATAGAGTCATAATCAAGAGACATTTAATTTTATGATTGATCTTTCATAATCAACCATTAAGACATGATGTGGGAACAAGAAAAAATAGCTAACACCATTTAAAATTTTGAAATCACCAGGACTGAAATACATACTCAAGGGTAGGATAACACCAAAAATGACCTCCAATTTTGGGTTTCAATAGGAACTATGTTCTGTGACTTTACCTGCAGCCATTGGAATGTTGTTCTGTTAGTGTTCCTACAACCAAGGTAGAAAAGAGTAACTTCCAGTTTGTTTGCTAAGAACTACATTTATGTTATCTATTTTAGTCCAGTTTAGTTGTTGATTCCTGTAATATAATTCTGGTTTCATTTCATATGTTGTAATATTAGATGTAAAACAAAAAATAAATTATTGCATTAAATAAGTAATACATTTTCATCAAAATAATTTTTTACATAACTCAGGTCTTCCAAAAGATCAAGATTATTCTAATGATATAGATCCAGAATATGTTGGTTCTTATTTATATCACATGGAAGTGGATGATGATGACGTAGATACATACGACAATGAGGTTGATGATGATGATAATGATCATGCTGATGATAATCACGATGGTGATGATGATGATGAGGTAGTTGCTCCTAGTAGCCAGTGACATTCATGATCATATAGACTGCATCATGGATAATTGTTGATATATTGTTATGATGCCTCTTTTCATGGCCTGTAGTACCATATTATTGAGATGACACATTTTGACATGTATCATTTTCACTTATATAATTTGGACATGTATCATCTGACTTGTATCATTTTCAGTTATATAATTTATCATTTTTACTTATATCATTTGTACATGTATCATTTTGACTTATGTCAACTTTTGGACATGTATAATTTTGAAATGTTTTTAATCAAATGACATATTGGACTTTCACTTGTTTTAGTTATATATAGAAAGTGGTCGATGACTTTTGGATGAATATTTATTACGTATGATTATTTTAATTTACTGCTTAGGATGGATGTTGTCAAATTCAATTAAATTATAGTTATTTGACTCACTTATTTTAATTATAGATTATGAGCATGTTATAAAAATTATCTTGTTAGTTCATTTATATTATGAGGAAAAGGTTGATGAAGTTTTCTAATTTAAAATGTCTCATATACATAGGGAGGGAAATGCACTGGCATATTCTCTCTCCAAGTTGGCAACTGAAATGACCCCTCGGCATAGATGAAGTGGTGAAAGATGAGTGAGGTGGAAAGCTGAATGAAGTGAAGATTGGAGGCTGGAATATTAATGGATGTGATTGGTGCTCGATGATGTCAGAGCTATTAATGGAGCTTCAATTTGGCATACCAAGGTGACAAATGTATAACCTTGCATGCTTGATGTGTAACCTCACACATATTTCACTACATTAGCATTGAATGTTGATGGAATTTTTTAGATAAATTCATTCCTATTTTATATCGGTAACTGATATCCTTTCGCCAAGTGTACGTGGTTGGGAATTTTGTTTGTCATTGAAATTTACATCTGTTACCATAGTGTGGAGGTGGTACAAGGATAGATGAAAGCAAGTTTATCTTTTGGAGCCCTCAAGCAAAAGCTGACATTTTGGGGGCCCATTTCTGAGAAGAATTTGAAGAATGTGATCACAACGAGTGACCCATTCTTGTTGATTTTTTGTCAGGGCCCTGTTGGGTTGTGATTTTTTGGTGTCATGGTTTCTCTTTCGCACAAAAAATCACATTTCATCTTTTCATGTGCCAGGGGTTTGCATTTTAGCCCACAGGTGGAGGTGATTATGATTATGCAAAGATGTGTGTGCCCATAATGGTGAGTTGGATTGGAAAAAATTATGGAAAGTGTTGTTTTGGGTCATGGTTTTGTGGCTTATTATAGTGGTTGGTTTGGATTCTCAGGTGTTCCACACCATTTTCATCCTTTTCTTCTACACCGGGTGCTTGAAAACATTCATGAGAGAATGGAGGAGACCCAGAAGTATTGGGATTTTAATGTGGATTATGTATACAATTGGAAGATCGTCATTGTTAATGGTTTTTCTAGGGAGTAGTTCAATCAAGACCTATTCAAGTTTTTCATGGAGGGGGTTTGGATGTAGATGCATGAGCAATGATGTTTGCATGGTTTTGCTACCAGTGTGTTTGTGAAAGGTTGTGGTCATGGTCATTGGTGTGCACATGGGGTCATCCTAAGTTGTGGTCATATGCATGCTCAAGGGCATGGGAATTGAGATTAAGGTAGTTTATTTACCCCTATGATTTTTTGAAGTTTTTGGGTTCTTCTGCATATTGCAGGTTCTAAGTTTTTTTGTATGCAAATTGTTGTAAGTTTGATTGGCACACAAGGATAATGTGCAAATTTTTTGAGTCTATAATTGGGTAGGATGTATTAGGGTAGGGGTGATTGGAATAAAATTTGAAGCTCTCTATTTTTGTGGTGAAGCTCTGTGGTGTCGATATTGGGGGTGTTGGGTCTGTATGTATTCATGTAGTATGTATATGGATATGGGTGGATACAATGCAGTTGAAGCTCTACAATTTTGATGTGCAACTTCTTGGTGTCGAATGCAATTGAAGCTTTGCAATTTTTATGTACAACTTCTTAGTGTTGATATATGGGGTGTTTCAATTTCATGACAGGAAGAATGTAAATATTTTTAATTATTATTTAAATATAAAATTAAAATATTTTACCAAGAAAAAATGATGTTAATTTCTATGGATGTCCATTTCCCTAAAAATTATTTATAAATGTTATCCTATAAAATATTTCAAATGTAATATGAATTTTAAGAGGCGTGATATATTTACTTAATTAAATTAAAATAAAACATATTAAATTAATAAGAAATGGAAGCAATATAAGAAACATTTTTAGAAGCAAGAATGGAAGCCAAACTAGAAGCAAACCGGAAAACAATCTTGGAAGCAAAACTTGGCGTTATCTAAGAAGCAAAAATAGAAGCAATTCAGGTAGCAAACAAAGGAGTAATAATTGAAGCAATTATAGAAGTAACAAAAGATGCGATAATAGAATCCATATTAAAAGAAATAAAATACATGGACTTTAGAACTCATCCTACACATCAATAAACTACTCAACACAACAAATGCAAATTGACATATTACCATAACAATACCCAACTAAGTTATTGAAAGTCACCTATTAATACCTCCTTCTCCACCCAGATTATAAAATTGGTCCACTCTTGTCTTTGTAACATTTCCTTTTCAAATTGTGTTGGATGTCACCCACATTTCTCCTCTTGTCAAAACATGACACATGGAATAGTTAAACTAATTAATATGTAATTATTTACTTTTTTCTAGGATTTTTTTTAACATGTTAAATATACTTACAAATGTACAGATCAAGGCTTGTAAACCTTGTTAGAATAACTGAGAGGGGGGGGGGGGGGGGAANGGGGTGAATCAGTGGCCCAATCAACCCAAAAATTTATACCATAGATATAAAACCTCTAGTTATCTTCAGTCCTACAAGATGTACACCTTTATCAAATATAACATGTGTATACTGCTCGGTGTTTATACTTTTTATCCTTTCCTTAAGCTTTACTGAATAACAGTTTATCTTTTCTTAAGCTTTAACAAAATTAGTAAATAACTTAGTGTTTACCGATCAATCCTGTTTTAGTAATGTGTAAAGCAAAACATCAAAGCAATGAACCATATACACATTTGACACATGGATTTTTAATGTGGAAACCCTGTTAGGGGTAAAACCACTTGGGACCGGTAACCCAAAATTTTCACTCTTCTGAAGTGAGCTCGGCGAAGAGCCAACCCTGTTAAAGGTTACATACACATTGTTAAGTGTGACCTTGTTAGAGGATTTATCACTAACAATTTATCACTTTACCTAGCATTCACTATTTTTTCAACATGAAAACCTTTTGATACTCCTTGGAATGTATCTCAATTTAGAAAGGATGGTTAAATCCTACTCTGTTAAGAGATTTTTTGAATTAATGGTTAAACTAAAAAAGTATATGATCTTTTCATAAATACAACTTAATCTTGCAGATGTTCAGATCTATTGTAAGCTCATAATACCTCTTCTGATCAATGTTATCTTCAATTCCTTTGCTCCACTTCTTTCTGCTTGGTGAATGATGTTGCATCTCTGTTGCTCGGTGCCTGTAGAATTCTTAGCTCTGTTCTTCATCTTGTATGATCAGATCTGTATGAAGAATTTTATCTTCACCAAAATTCTCTTTAGTATTCCTCTTCTGATAATGAATTACTTATCTCTTTATATAGACATGATTTCACCATTTCTTGTCCTTCATGTTTTCTTTGTTGATCACTTCTTGATCTGTAAAGATTGCCATGCTTGCTTTAGTTTTAATCCATAAAAATCTCCTTGTTTTCTAGAATAAAACATGCTTTACATCTCCTTCTTATCTTTAGATTTTAACTAATTGATGAAAACAAAGTAATCAAACAATTAACTCTATAATTAGCTATGCCAGCTAATTTGTTTTGTCATTTTCCTAACTTCAGTTCCCGTCGGTCAACACTTTAGTTGTTCTCGGTGACTACTGCAGATAGCTCAGGCATCAACTTTAGTTCTATTTGGTGACAACCATAGTTAGCTCAGTATTCCTTTCTTGGGTATCACTTTCTCAGGTAACACTGTCCGTTGGTAACACTATGAACTTCTGTGCTCGGGGGTTCACTGTCACTCAGGGTACATGATTACCGGTGATAAAAAATTTGTCTCTTCAGATCTTTAAGTGTTGTGAAAATATGTGTATGAGAAATCATACCATATCAAGTTTACATCAATGAAAATATAATATATTAACTGATTTAGTGTCTTGCATATACCTTCTACATCTCGATGATCATCAACTTTGTCATCTTCAAAAAATTAATCAGTTATAGTTCATCAATCTCTCCCTTTGGCATTGATGGAAACATACTTCATACTACTAATACAATATGAAATATATCAGTTGTAGTTCATCAATCTCTACCAAACTTATTTTTCTATAACTAATACAAATTTCTGACTCTCGGTAAGCTCTTCTAGCTTAGATTTGATTCTTGCAGAGTACTTCCTTCATTCTTCATTCCCTTCATTGGATAGATGTAGCAACTACTGAATCTGTCTGTCCCTTTGTTGTACAATCTTTCTTGATGTTTTCTCTCCCTTTGAATGTTCCTCTCCTTGATGGATAGTTCCTTTTTATAGATATTTCATATCTTTTTTTCTTTGACAGCAATGTATTTCATTGAATACTTCTCTCCATATTCATTAAGTACATCTCTCCCTTTGAATACTTCTCTCCCTTTGAAAGCAATGCCAAACTAAATCTCTCTCTTTTTTTGTAATATATTCCTTGAATTTCCTTTCCATCATAAATTTAGCTATGTAATAGCCAACATTTTCTCTGATGTTTCGTGCAGATAAGTACCATGTTGTGTACTGATATATCTTTGTAGTCCATCTCTTTTCTTGCATCAACATGAATGATCCTCTAATTATGTGTAGGTTGATGCAGCCTCCTAGTCAGCTTAGTGACCAATAGACAAGTGTCAAACCCTAGTCTTTTCCTCAAGTACTCAAATGTATCTTTAGGCAATGACTTTGTGAATATGTCTGCTAATTGTTCCTCAGATTGAACATATTCTAGTATCACCTCTTTCTCGTGAACTTTTTCTCTTAAGTAATGATACTTGATAGAAATATTATTTGTCTTAGCATGCATGACATGCTTCTTTGAAATGTTGATAACACTAGTATTATCACAATAGATAATGACTAGTTCAAGAGTTTTCATATTCATACCTTCCAGTAATTGTTTGATCCATGTAATGTTAGAGCAATTTGTAGTAGCAGCCACATATTCTGCTTATGATGTGGATTATGAGATGCATCCCTGCTTCTTACTTATCCATGTGACAAGTTTGTCACCCATGAAGAATGATCCTCATGTTGTGCTCTTTCTATCATCTAAGTTTCTAGCCCAATCAACATCTGTATAGACTTGAAGCTCAAATTTGCCTTCTCTTTTATACCATAAGCCATAGTCTTCGGTATTCTTTAGATATCTTAGAATTATTTTGACAACAGTCATGTGTGATTCCTTGGGATTAGCATATAATCTTGCAACTATTCTAACTGCATGTTCTATATCTGGTCTAGTATGTACAATATATATGAGTTTGCCAATCATAGATCTATATAGGGTCTAATTTACCTCTGTTGACTTGTCTTCCTTTGTCATCTTGCCTCTGGCTGCCATAGGTGTTCCAACTAGCTTGGACTCCTCCATCTATAATATCTACAGAACTTCCTTGATGTATTTGGATTGTGTGATGTATATGCCTGCATCCTATTGAAGAATCTGTAGACTAAGAAAGAACTTGATCTCCCGAAACATTGAAATCTCAAACTCTTTGCTCATTTCAGAAAGAAATGATTTGCATAATATATCATTACCTCCAAATATGACATCATCAACAAATATTTTAGCAATTAGAATGTTATCATCAATATCTTCTTTTAAATATAGATTACTATTTTCACTTGTTCTTACAAATCCAATACTTATGAGATATGAGTAAAGTCTTTCATACCATGCTCTCGGTGCTTGTTTCAATCTGTACAAGGCTTTGTGTAATCTAAAAACCATGTTTCTCTTGTTAGGATCAACAAACCCTTTTGGTTGTTCAATGTATACCTCTTTTTCTAGTATTCCATTTAGGAATGCAGATTTGACATCCATTTGGTATACCTTGAATCCTTTGAATGTAGCATAAGCAAGTAGAATTATTACTCCTTCTAGTCTACCAATGGGTGAAAATGTCTCTCCATAGTCAATACTTTATTCTTGTGCATACCCTTTGCATACTAATCTTGCTTTGTTCCTTGTGAATTCTCCATTCTCATTTAGCTTGTTTCTAAATATCCGTTTGGTACCAATGACATTCTTGTCATCCGGTCTAGGTACTAATGTCCATGTTCTATTCTTCTCAATATGATCTATCTCTTCATTAATAGCACTGACCCATTCTTCATTTTCAAGTGCAATATTAACAGATTTAGGATAAAAATCACAAATTAAACATCTAGTGTTTAGTGACGTACTTCTTGTTCTAATTCCAGCCTTTTTGTCTCCTATGATATGGTTCTGTGGATGGTGTCTTCTAAAATACATGGCAAGTAGCGGTTTAGCTCTTTGTTCATCATTATGATCATCATTGTGACCTTCATTTTGATCTCCATCATTCGGTGCATCATCTTGAGCAATTTCTTGATTTTCGGTGTTTGAAGCCTGATGCTCAGGTGCATTGTTCTATTACTCAGGTGCGATACACTGTTGCTCGGGAAGAGTGTTAGGTTCTTCACTATAGACAAACCTATTGTAGTCTTCTAGTTCTTTTATGCTTTCCTCATCGTTTTTCTCATCAAATTCTTCTACTTTGACATTTGCACTTTCAATTATTTTGTTAGAGGATTTTTAAGACATTTATAAGCCTTGCTTTTGGTAGAATACCCTAGAAATATTCCTTCTTCCCCTTTGGAGCCAAGCTTTCCATTTCTATCATCTTTCAAAATATAACATTGACTTTCAAAAATTCTAAAGTAACTTACATTGGGCATGTATCCATACCATAGATAATAAGGTGTCTTATTGGTATCTTTCTTCAATTGAACTCGGTTGAATGTGTAGACAACAATACTAAAAGCTTCTCTCCAGAATGTTTGTGTGATGCCTTTCTCAATAATCAATGTTCTGGCACAATCAACAATAGATATGTTCCTTCCTTTAGCAATCCCATTTTGCTGTGGTGTTCTCGATGCAGAAACTTGTCTTTGAATTCCATGCTCATTACAAAATTTAGTGAATTCATCAGAAATAAATTCTCCTCCTCTATCTGATCTTAGACAATTTAGTTCCTTTCCACTATAGCTTTATACCATTTAAAAATCTTTAATG
The DNA here is from genome assembly GCA_018584345.1 of Thuja plicata. NCBI lineage: Eukaryota > Viridiplantae > Streptophyta > Pinopsida > Cupressales > Cupressaceae > Thuja > Thuja plicata. Next base: position 813,052 of record MU226032.1, read on the forward strand.
CTTCTAATTTATCTTTTAAGAACATAACAGTCATCATTCTAGAATAATCATCTACAAATAAAATGAAATATCTATCACCATAGTAGCTCTTTGTTCTCATTGGTCCACACAGGTCAGTGTGGACTAGCTCTAGAATAGCATTAGATGTGTAGGTTTTGCTCTTGAAAATAGACTTTGTCATTTTACCTTTTTGACAATTCTTACACATGACATGGTCGGGCTTTGACATGCTTGGTAAGCCTCTTACTTTCCTTTTATTGCTTATCCTAACCATGTTGTCAAAATTCACATGACATAACCTTTTATGCCACAAATATATGTCTTCTTTTTTAGCCTTTAAACAAGTGGTATTAATATCATCAAAATAGAATAGGTTACCTTTTGTTTGTTCACCAGTTCTGATCAACCTTCCTGATTCATTAAATATCTTTTCCTTTTTGTTCTCAAATGCAACTCGGTGTCCTGTATTATTCAGCTGTGAAACACTCAATAGATTATAGTTAAGTCCTTTCACCCAATATGCATTTTCACATCTAATCAAATTATTCAACATTACTGTTCCTTTACCTTCAACCAGAAAAGGTGAGTCATTACCCAATATTCTTACTGATCCATCATTATAATATTCAAAATTTTTAAACTTTTCCTTATCTCTAGTCATGTGGTGAATACAACCACTATCAATAATCCAGACATCATTCTTACTAACCTTAGATATGAGTGCAGTTTCAACATACCTTTCATATTCATCTGAAACAACCTTCATAGAAACAAATACCACCTCAATATCTTCATCAGATTTGGTGTCATTATTTTTAGCTTTGTTCTCAACAGGTAAAAATCCTTCTTTCCTTTATCCTTGTAGTCTCGGTTGTCTCTTCTTTCAATTGTTGATTGCTTTGATAATCTCGTTCATCACCTCTGTCAAACTTCTTTTCATATAATCTCTCATATTTTCTGTCTTCTTTTATTTTGTTAGGACATCTAGCAGAACAAGTGTCCAATCTCTTTACAATTAAAACATACCAATGGTAATTTACCTTTGTATTTACCTTTGCCTCTCTGCAATCTTCTAGCCATTAGTGCTTCAATCTCATCAAGTTCTTGGTCATCACTATCACTTTCACTATCATTTCTCATAGTGTTTTTATGACTTGATTTACTTATTTTCAAAGAAGATTTGAATGCAAACTCAATAGTTGGTAAGACACTATTGTCAAAGTTATTCATCTCAAATGAAATAAGTCTACCAATCAAACTATCTAGAGTAAAATTTTTATTTTCTACTACTCTCATTTCTTGTATAGCAGATACTCTAATAGCATAAACAGGTAGTAAGGTTCTTAGAATTTTACTTACCACTATTTCTTCTTCAAGTACACCTCCTACTCCTCGAATAGCATTAAAAACCTCTTTAATTATGCAGTTGTATTGAGTGATGTTTTATCCTTCTTTCATTCTTAGGTCATCAAATCTTCCTCTTAGGCTTTCTACCTTAGCTCTTAGAACATTCTTATCTCCTCCATGTACTAGCTTTAATTTGTACCACATTTTATTTGTAGTGGTTCATGATTTGACATCTTCAAATTCAGCATTTGGAGAGTGAGGAAGCAAGTTCTATCATCATAGAATTGCGTTCATGATTTTCTCTAAATTGATCAATTGTCAGAGGTCCAGTAAGTAAAAAAAATTTAGTATCTAAGTATTGAGTGGCATCATTTCCAATACATGATAGGTGGAGTCTTATCCTACTTTGCCATGATGCAAATTTTTCCTTGTTCAACTTAGGCACATCCCTTTTGCTCATCTTGTGATCTTTTGCTTGAGTCTTTAAACTCCCTTTCTAAGCACACAAACTCTAATACCAATTGTTAGAATAACTGAGAGGGGGGGGGGGGGGTGAATCAGTGGCCTTAAAAATTAATCTAATAAATTAACCCAAAACTTTATACCACATATATAAAACTTCTAGTTATCTTCAATCCTACAAGATGTATGCCTTTATCAAATATAACATGTGTATACTGCTCGGTGTTTATACTTTTTATCCTTTCCTTAAGCTTTACCGAATAGCAGTCTATCTTTTCTTAACCTTCACCAAAATACAGTAAATAACTTAGTGTTTACCGATCAATCATGTTTTAGTAATGTGTAAAGCAAAAAATCAAAGAAATGAACCATATACACATTTGACACATGTATTTTTAACGTGGAAACCCTGTAAGGGGAAAAACCACTTGGGACCGGTAACCCAAAATTTTCACTCTTCTGAAGTGAGATCGGTGTAGAGCCAACCCTGTTAAAGGTTACAAACACACTGTTAAGTGCGACCTTTTTAGATGATTTATCATTAAGATTTTATCACTTGACCTAGCATTCACTTTTTTTTCAACATGAAAACCTTTTGATACTCCTTGGGATGTATCTCAATATATAAAGGATGGTTAAATCCTACTCTGTTAAGAGATTTTCTGAATTAATGGTTAAACTGAAATAGTATATGATTTGTTCATAAATACAACTTAATCTTGCAGATGTTCAGATCTATTGTAAGCTCATAATACCTCTTCTTATCAATGTTCTCTTCAATTCCTTGGCTCCATTTCTTTGTACTCGGTGAATGTTGTTGCTTCTTTGTTGCTCGGTGTCTGCAAAATTATTAGCTCTGTTCTTCAGCCTATATGATCAGATCTATATGAAGAATTCTATCTTCAGCATTCCTCTTCCAATAATAAATTACTTTTCTCTTTATATAGACATGATTTCACTGTTTCTTGTCCTTCTTGTTTTCTTCGTTGATCACTTCTTGATCCGTAAATCTTGCCATGCTTGCTTTAGTTTTAATCCCTAAAACTCTCCTTATTTTATGGAATAAATATGCTTTAAATCTCCTTCTTATCTTTAGCTTTTAACTGATCCATGAAAACAAAGTAATCAAACAGATAACTCTATAATTAGCTCTGTCAGTTAAGTTGTTTTGTCATTTTCCTATCTTCAGTTCCCGTTGGTCAACACTTTAGTTGTACTCAATGACTACTGTAGATAGCTCAGGCATCAACTTCAATTTTGTTTGGTGACAATTTCAGTTATCTCGGTAATCCTTTCTTGGGTATCACTTTCTCAGGTAACACTATCCGTCGGGTGACACTATGAACTTCTATGCTCGGGGGTTCACTGTTACTTGGGGTTCATGATTATCGATGACAAAAACTTTGTCTCTTTAGATCTTTAAGTGTTTTGACAATTTGTGTATTAGCAATCATACCATATCAATTTGACATCAATGACAATACAATACATTAACTGATTTAATTTCTAGCATATACCTTCTGCATCTCGGTGATCATCAAATTTTTCATCTTCAAACATTCAATCAGTTATAGTTCATCAAACATTTCTAGACAATGTGATGCATGGAACGAAGTTTGATAAGCCTAGCCTTGGAGGCATTTTACAGAAACATATATTAATTCAAATTAACTATGTACAAATAAAATTGAAGAATCATTAATAAATTTGATATAATATTATGATAAAATTCAAATACCTATGTACTCTCCTCACCTGACTTCCTTTGTGCCTCAGACTTTTCATGTGATTTTACAATCTCTTTCCATACTTTCACACTTACATCAAGTGGGATTTTTTTGAGCCTTAGCTCAAGAGGGAGTTTTTTTATCTTCTTTGTTTGGTTGCACCAAAATCTCTAAAAGTTTTGTGACATTCATAGCTTTATCTTTTTTACAAACTAACATGTGCCAAATTTAGTCTCCATGTCCTGGATAACTACTTTTTTCAAGTACATGACTATCTTTGAGAATGAAAAATGTAGATGGTCATTGAACCGTTGAAGGAATGATTCCTTCAACCTAATCCCAAATATTTTTCCAACATATTTCATTTAGACTTCACTTGAAACCAAATCATATTCTATCTTGGTATTGCAGCTACCAATGCAAGATGAAATGCATGGCGTAGTGGAAGAATTATGTGTCCCAGGAGTGGTTGGGACATTGGAAGATTTTGTTCCCTATTCCACATTCTTAGATTTTACTGTTATTTAATTCTTCTTGGATCTTATGCTCAATATAGGAGTGGTTGGGGAATTAATTAATTCCCCAAGACACAATTTATTTGGTTACAAATATTTCAGGATCTTTACTAGATCATTTTTTAATGTATTTGGCAAGCATTGTCAAGTCGACACATTCTAATTTGTTCACTGCCTCTTCCCCCAATATGGAAGCTAATACCTCTTTTTCTTTGTTAGTCTCATGTTCATATATATATATATATATATATATATATATATCTGTGTGTGTGTGTGTGTAAAATATATATCTTATTTTAAATTTAGAAATAAAAAAACTAAAAACCAAAAATCAAAGAAACAATGAAAATATTTACAAATCTATAAATTGACAATGGATTATCTCATTGTAGCCAGAGTCTAATCCCTTCCCTCTATTGCTCGACATTTTGAGGTGACCTAGGGAAAATTATTTTTGTCCAGTCTGTGGAGGCAAACAAGTTACACATTGCCAGGTATGAAATTTTTTGTCCAGTTTGTGGTAGGAAAATTTTGTTTTGTGGTATGAAAGCAAGCCACCAATCAAAGAAATTAATAGAAATAGGTGATTTTTTTTTTTAAAATGGGAAATTAATGAGCAAGCTTTACCTTGATTGACTCTATTTCTGGATTTAAATGCTTATGAGATATCTATTAGTAAAAATTCTATCTAAATATCTTTATATGGATTCAAATTGAACCAAAAGGCAAAACATACCTATTTTTCATGTTTAAAGTAAAATCATGGGTTTAATTTCTATCCATATATCCTCTACTCTCTATGATGCAAAAAATTAAAGTGGGTGACCGAACAATGTAAACACCATCTATCCTATGCCTTATATCAAAATAAAAGAGGACAACCAAAATGAAAACTAAAAGATCAAAAATACCAACCTAACAAATGAAAAACAACTGAAACAAAAAATTAGAGCAACCTATGATAGTAATTTTAATGGAGGTGGGAATTTTTAATTTTCTCTTTTTGATTCATTAGTTGGCACTATATTGAATGTTGTCCCGCAAATCTAATACAATTATATGGGATTTGAACACTGGAATTTAGTGCCAACTTTGAGCACTAAATGTAATCTCTTTGGGACGCTAAGGTCATCGTAAATTATGCCTAATTTAGCATTGGCTTTGAGCCATAAATGTAGTTTTTTTGGGGTGCCAAAGGCGGCATAAAGTGCACCTAATTTAGTGCCTAATTTTGATTTAAATTTATAGTCATCTTGTAATCATAAGATTTGAGCTCTAGTTGTCAAGATTCTATGTGTAAAATTTTTGTGAAGAGAAAAATGTTGCAATGTCCTTTTTAGTTTTTCATAGTGCATCTTAATAAAAAGAGAGCGTATTAGCAAGATAATCTCAACAATAATCTCTTGGTGGACAGTTTTTATGTGACTATTTTCATTGTTGTGTATTACAGGATCTAGAGGAGGCCATGGAGAGAGGACATGGATGATGTAGAACTACTAAATCACAGAGACGAAAGTGGGTGGAAATAAATATAACAACATAATTTGCATATACAATAGAGGTAAGAAGAGAAAGCAACATCAACCAAAGGAGGAAAGTGTTTATGAATTCACAAATTCTACAACATAGAGGAGATAATGTAATTTTTTTGTTCATGAGGCTTCTGAGGTCAAACTTATTGGTTGAAAATGCACAAGAATGGTGATTAAATATGATTCTATATCAAGAAAGTTTGAAAATTAGGACGGCCAAAAAATTGGTATCAATATGTCAAATATATGACTAAAGTGACATTTTTTGTTTGATAGCATATTCATCTAAATGATATCATTGGTGTACTAAAAATTATTTACTGTGTTGTGTATTATAGGGACCACATGATGCCATGACAATAGATTGTATCATATCAAATGAGGACACAACAAATGAAGCAGGACATCAGGTACTCAAATTTTGACTTAACTTGAGAAAAAATGATCTGATGGAATTTTTTGATACGTTCATCTTTTTTCACAGTATTCTTAAAATTTATAATGTATAGCTTCCAAACTTGACATAAATTAATGCATGTTGTTGATTATTTTAGATGGAGATTGGAGCAAATGTAGAGCCTGGGTGTTCAACTAGAAAAGGAACAAAATATGTACTTGGACATGGACCTAAAACTATTAAATCACATAGACAAAAGTGGGTAGAAGAGGATATGACAATGGAACCTGCGGATACAATAATTAATTGCACTGAACAAGAGGTTGGTCAGGACTATAGTACATGGGATGAATACTTTGGCATAATTGTTATTTGTGGATGTTCTGTATGTTGTGGAAAGAAATAATTCAAATGAGCAATTTTACAAAGACATTAGATATATGATGAGATCCTATTTGGTAGTATTCCTCCTACAATTGATTCAAATGGAATAGGATTTGTGGTAAGGAATTTTACTGAATTGATATAAATAATATGTATACTTCATTTAAACATTATTTTATATTATTTAAATAACTAATTTTTTTCCTAATTGATACTTGTAGGATAAATTTACTGGTTGAAATTTTCCTAGATCACCAAATTCAAGCTTAGAGGACAATGATCATTTATGATATGATACATCTAATGAAAATATGTGCCAATATACCAGCTCAGAAGATGAGGAATTGATGAAAACAAGTAATAGAACAAGAGTCATTTTAAAGATGCATAATTTTCTTAAAGACAAGGGGAAGGTGGACTACATACCCTATGAGAATGAATGTGCCTAGAGTGTACAAGGTGTTTCAAGTTTTTGGATACAACTACATGATACAACCCTCCAATATTCATGGAGTGAATCTAGAACTATTTAATGTCCAAACTGTACATGTGGTATCTAAATATAGAAATAATTTAGAACAAACCACTAGGATATTAATGCCATATTATGGTCCATCATGTTATAGTGGTGAACAAATAAGGCTAGCAAAATATAATCCTAACATGTCAGCATATAGTCTAAATTCGAATATGTATACAAATCATATCCAATTGGAAAGTGGAAAAGAAGTGAATAGAGGTCATATTATTATATAGATGGACATGCATACACACACACAAATATTCCAGGATTTATAAATAGTAGTAAGGGAAGGGACCCTACTGTAAGACCAAATTGTCAATTTGTTGAGGTTATAAATGATAAAGATGGAGATATGGAAAAAGAGGTTGATATATTGATAATGGTTGAGGATATTATGGACCATACCATTGGGGATGAGTTATTGATTGATTAGACCTTCTTAAAAAATACTCTTGCATGAGAGAAAACAAAAGAACAAGGTCTCCCTTGATAGAATTCACAAAAGATGAATTCCCACAAGCCCAATCAAAACCAAATCTCTGTAAAGTGGAGAAAATAGAGAAAACCAAGAGGGAAAAAGTCTTCTCCTAAAAGAGATTACCTACTGCAAAGAAGCAGTGGAAAAGCATCGATGGAGTAACATTGGAATCTTGAATTTGGCAAGCAAGGAAATATACTTATGTTTACTAGAAACCATATGCGAGTCATCGACTCATGCAAAATCATGATAAAGAAACAACACACCCAATGCCAAGGAACACTAGAAAACTCATAAACTGGCACAACCTTGGAATTTATGAAGTAGCAGTAGATAAAAAATGGGTAAATGCACCAAGTTGGGTGTCAATTGTTGGAAAGTGACAATGCAATCAATTGTTATTTTGTCATTGCTGTCAAACCTTAACTGGTGAGACTATTGTTATCTGTTTGAGTACCATATCTATTTTTGATGAAGATGATTTAACAAGAAGACCAAGTGAATGGTTGAGTTAAGGAAAATAAAAGGGTACATGATCAGTTGGCACTCTGGCAAAGCAATTAGTTGTTTATCTTTCATTGACAGTTTTTTTGGTTGTTCTGTGCCCAACAAAGTTTGGCTTGTGCCGAGCAAAGTTGTGTGTGCCGAGAAAAGTTGCTTGTGCTGAGCAAAGTTTTTTGTGACAAGCAAAGTTGTTCAATGCCGAGCACCAGTGAAATTGCCGAGTGAAAACAGTGATGTTGGCCGACTTACAGTAATTGGATTAATGATGAGATTTGAGATCTCTGGCCGACTAAGTTAATTTTATTGGGATATGTAATGTTAATTAAAGATTGATCCACGTCATTTAATGTAT
>MU226032.1:826856-855608 GCA_018584345.1 Thuja plicata
TAATGAAGATTTGTTCATATCAAGGAACACAGGTGAATTTTTGGATTGGTTGGTAACTATGCTTGTTAAATCATTATTTTAATATTTTGTGTTGCCATCAATGCCAAAGAGGGAGATTGTTGGAAAGAGACAATGCAAGCAATTGTTATTTTGTCATTGTTGTCAAAACTTAACTGGTGAGACTATTGTTATCTATTTGAGTACCATATCTATTGTTGATGAAGAAAATTTAACAAGAAGCCCAAGTGAATGGTTGCGTTAAGGAAAATAAAAGGGTACTTGATCAGTTGGCACTATGGCAAAGCAATTAGTTGTTTATCTTTCATTGACAATTTTTTTGGCTGTTCTGTGCCGAGCAAAGTTTGTCTTGTGTCGAGCAAAGTTGTGTGTGCCCAGCAAAGTTGCTTGTGCCAAGAAAAGTTGTTTGTGATGAGAAAAGTTGTTCAATGTCGAGCACCAGTGAAATTTCCAAGTGAAAATAGTGATGTTGGCCAACTTACAGTAATTGGATTAATGATGAGATTTGAGATCTTTGGCTGACTAAGTTAATTTTATTGGGATATGTAATGTTAATTAAAGATTGATCCATGTCATTTAATGTATGGGTAACTTTAATTAATGCATGGTTTCAAGAATTAATTAGAGACTACTTTGGAGAAGTAAATGTAATGCAATGATGGAATGATCCGTTGGATCTGACCTAACCTAAGATCTATGATCTTTTTTAAGAGGCAAAAGATTTATCTGACCTAGACAGAGAGGTATATGATAACCTCAAGGGGTTATTCATGATGTGATGTTGAAGTGTGCTGATGAATGTGAAGTACATGTGTGTATGCAAGAGGATTTCATAGTTGATTTACTGTTTGGCATGATCTAGTAGAGAAGGCTGAATACAGAAGCAGAGAGTTGCATGTGTGATTGCTTGAAGGATTTCCAAGTAGATTAGAAGGTTAAAATGACAATGCAGGCTATCCAGTAAGTTAACATCAGAGTTGTAATTGGATTTGAATTTGCAAAGTAAGTTGTATGTATCAGATCACAACTGTTGATTACTTTCTAACCATTGTATCAGTTAAATCTTTTAACAAGGTTGACCTAACAGTCATTTGTATAAATCCTCTAACAAGGTGACATTCAGGTGGAATGTTCTAAGTCCTCTAACAAGGCCACTCCTGACAGGGTGATTAAATCCTTTAACCAGGTCACACCTAATAGTGTGTTATTGTAACCTTTAACAGGGTTGGCTCCTCATAGAGCTCACTTCACAAGAGTGAAAAATTGGTAGCATGTTACTGGTGGTTTTTCCCATATTGGGTTTCTACGTTAAATACTTGTGTCAACTTGTGTGAATGCTTATGGTTTGTTTTACTATTATGTTTCTACAAGATAATTTTAATAGACAGTAAACAACATGATTTAAGTTGTTGACATATGCTACTACTGCCGAGTAGATATGAAATACAGAAAGTTTTATTTTCTACATCTAGACCTGAGGATAACTGATTCACCCCTCTCCTCTCAGTTATTCTAAATTCATTCTAACACCAATTTCGCAGAAGTCCACGACCAAACAATTTTGGTGCAAGAAAAAGACACTCATTTTTTTTAAAAAGGGTGCTTGTTAAGCTTCAAGAACCTGAACCATAAATATAAAACATGCACCCCTTTAAGAAATGGGTGCTTGATTCTGTTTGAGTGCCCAAAGCTAAACCGACACTCAATTTAAAAAAAAATGATGCCCTTTGATAGAATCACCTTAGGTTCCTCTTGATTCAATGATCCAAGATTCCAAACTAGGTCTAGGGTACTAAATAATTTTTTCTCACCCTATCTACTTCACCTAGCAAACTCCTACCCAAGGACATCATATCAAGTTCACAAAGTAACCACTTAACATTTGCTTCTCCTAATCAACAAGTATAAAAAACCTCCATCATCTGGTATAGTATCTTGTAGGGGTGTGGAGGTCATGAAATGAATTTCAAATTTTTTGACAAGGATCAAAAAATTCACCTTTAACCTCCCCTTTCTTACTGATCTCCTAGTTCCTTCAATTAAGCCTTGTAGCCCTCAATAGCCCTATTTTCCTACTTTTTAGGGATTATCTTTACATATTCACAAAGAACCTACCAAACCAATTCAAGTTATAGATACCATTTTGGAATCCTAAAAATATTTCAATTGTCTCAACTTTCCATAGAGTCCGTACTGGCCCTAACTCAAACTGAGTGTTTCTAGGTCTTTACAATGCTTTCTTGACCAATCATTGGTTCAAGTCTTCATATCCCTTTAATATGGATTCACAAAGTCTTCTAACCCTGTCCACATAGTTATTAGTCACCAATGAACATAATTGAATTATTTTTTTGATTCATTAATTCACCTCTTGAAAGAATCAACTCTCTGTTGCTTGTGTGCACCTAGTCGGGTCACTGGAGAACTCACCTAGGGAAAGACTTCAAATTTAGAAAAAAAAATCATATTGCCTCCTAATTGATATGGTACACTATAAATAGGCTCTATTATCATATCCCAAAGGGATGTGATGATTTCACAGTGGGATTTCAAGAATGAGCCATTCTTCTACACCCTACTCTGTACAGGCTAGTGAACTGGAAAACACCAAAAGATTTACAAAAAACAAGCTACACTATTGACAAAAAACACAAAATGGACAAAAGAAAAGAAAATAAAGTCTATTCTAATACTTAACAACAAAAATAATGGATTTTCAATCCATGGAAGTCAAATTTCTCAAGGAAACACTTAACTAAGACAAAAATTTACGGGTTCTTGTATTTCAAAAATGATCAACTTCATCCAACCTTGGAAATCAAGCCTTAGGGTCCTTATATAGTTTGACCCCTAGTGGTTACATATTTGGTTGTCCAAGACAAACTAATTCCTTCATTATAGCTTCTTAGGACAAAATTTGTCAAGCAACTTTGCAAAGTTGCAAAAGTTGTCATGACAACTTTTTGTTAATTTTTGCAAAGTTGCTATTCTCACTATCCATTGGATTCCAACCTATCAAGAAAGATGTAGAAAACACTTCTAATACCATTTTGGGAATAAATTAACATAGTCCACACATTTTGGAGTCTTTTTAGCATCTTAGACTCTTTTTCACCTATTTAGGACCCACAAACACTAAGTACATCCTAAGACAACCTAAGTCTCAACCTTTGAAAATTAAAACTATAACTATCCTATCAAAGTAAAACATCACACAGACTCTCTAGGAGTCCTTATTCATTCACTGACTTGGCTAGGGTCATTACAAGCCAAAATTGGGTAATAGAGTATTTAGGTTCTCCTACACCACCTGTTTCACAAAAGTATTTATTTTTTATTTTTAACCAAAATGAGTTACAACTTGCAAAACGGGATCACATTTTTCACCGTACGGGTGCCCATTTTGAGTGCTACTGCCAACCCCCTCAACTATTTTTTTCTTGATTCTAGGTAGGTACCATTATTTTTTATTATGTTTTTCATTAAAATTTGTAGTTTATTGTTATTTTTTAATGGTTAGACAAGTAATTTTATAGTTTCAATTTTTTTTCTAACAACGTTTAACAAAATTATATTTTATGTTTAATTTTGTTATTTCTAGTTTTAATTTACTTTGTAAATTATCGTACAAAACAAGAAAACTAAAAAAACTATTAAAACTTAAAAACCTAGGTAGAAAAAAAAGTAAACCTAGACACAACTCAAACAAGAAACCATAGGTAGAAAACAAAAATGTAAACCTAGACACAATTGAAACAAGAAATCCTAGGTCCAGAAAACAAATAATAAACTCTCTCTCTCTCTCTCTCTATTGTGTTTTTAAATTTATATTTCTAAATTATGTTGTATTTAATTATAAGTCTTTCTTTGTAAGATAAAATATAAATTATATAGTAATTGTAAATTTTCATTTTTGTATTATATATGTAGATTATATCCATGGATTATTTTGAAATTGATGAGCTCTTAGGTCAGCAAGCATAGCCAACTCCACCTCCACCTCCACCTACTCCTACAGAGTTGAGAGAGAATATTAGGAGAAATGTACATGCCATTATGCAAGACATAAATACCATTAGACATGATCCTCATCCACCTCCCCAACTACTACGCCTTGCAGAGAACATGCAAGGCATTTTAGATCCTGTACAATCATTAGACTCGAAGCTAGATAGTTTTTAGTCATGGAGGGACTCCATGCATGCCTATTATGTTGATGACCTCTCTTATAAAGAGGTCAATGATTTAAAAATTACCAAAAATGATATGAAACATTATTTTGTGAACCCTAAAATGAGTGAGGAGATAAATGGAAAGAAGCCACATATTTCTATTTGATGGTGTCAGCACCCGCAAATAGATGATCATTTTTGGGAGTGGTAGTGGATGGTATTTGACCATCAACCAAACACCAATAATGAGGTCCCCCTATATTTTTTGGAAAAAATTATAGGCTGAATTTGAATTTGGTAAGAAACCCAATTACTTTGATATGAGAGAATTCCAAGGGTTTGGTCGGGGTATGCCACAGAATAGGGTAGGGGCCAAATTGAGTGATAGAACTATAAATTATGTGCATAATGAGCCCTTGTTCCTCTTCATATTCTATTAGTTCCTACACCTATCCATCATCGAGTAGTACAGTCAGTTCTTGGTTCATTGAGTGCCCTTTCAGGCAATTTGTTAGAGAAGTTGACCTAGGTGAGGGTTGCCCCTAGCAGAACACATGTTTGCACAAGCTGTGGGGATATATGAAGGGGTCCCTAGAGTGATCCTGACAATGTTGGTGCTTCCCATAGTGGATATGATGACGCTGACGGTAGCGCACATGGTGATGTTGGAGATGAGATCACATCATTTGTTGATTTTCTCTGTGCGAATGATGATCATCTTGCAGAGGTAAATTTAATTATAATTTATAGTGCAATATTAAATTCCATATTTATACACATATCAGCCGTAATATGTGGATTTTTTTGTGAACATAGGAGGGTTGACACTAGGTCATTTAGTGACTATTATCATATCATCTCTACACCTCGAGATCTCAGTGACCTTTTGATGGTATGCACTTTGATCTAGATACATTTAAGCACATTTAAAGTTTTTGATATATTTTAAATAATGTGTTTTATATTTTTTTTAATTTTGTAGGGTACTTCATGTAATAGTGAGGTTGGAAATTCTTCATGCTTTTCCCTACCAGTCACTAAGATTTAGCCTTATATACTCTTAGTATTTTTTTCATTCATTAATTTTTTAATTGTTTGTATGCTTACTAATCTATGTACAAATTTTATTCATGATTATTTTTTTGCAATTGTAAGATTTTGGATTGTCTCATGCTACATCACATTTACATCCTGACTCATCACTAACATTGGCTACGCTTTAGAAATCTAATGTACATGATTTGTTCCATAAATTTAGAGTCAAGTTATATACTTCAAAATTTATGTATTTACAAGTTTGATTCATGCTTTATATATGTTGTCCAGGTCAACACCACCATGAATCTTGGCATGGATACATGATTGAGCCAAATGTAACCATCAACATTGTCCTCTAAGGTCATGAATAAAATTAATTTTGTAATGTCTATTGTGTACCTGTCTTTTATACCTAGATTATACAATTTTTCTTTAATATTTGTTTTTATAGGAATCGACTACATCCACTTTTGATGTTGTTGAGAGAGGACCTCCTTGTCCCACTGAGGGAATTTTTGATCATGGATGCATGGTAAAATTTTAAATATTCATTAATATTAACTAATTTTTAAGTGAACTATGCAAGTCATTTGATATAAACTCACATAGTCTTCTGAGGTGATCTTTTAAAAATGTACAAGAGGACAAGGGCACTCAGGGAAGACACAACATGATATTACATATCAATCACCTTCACATGGAGTGAAGAGGATTGCAGATTAGCTCGATGAGCAAAGTTGGATTATATATGTTACGTACATTATTTCCCTATTTTTTGTCACATGTTAGACCTTGTTATGTTATTATATGATGGACATTTTATGATGACACCTGTTATACATATTTTTGATTGAGGTAACAATAATTTTTGAAGGGGACCCCAAAACCCTTTACAAACTAGGAGAAAGAAAGAATATTAAAGCATCAAGAAGTAATGACTACCTTAAGGAAATGACAAAACTAAAAGAGGGCAAGCCCCAAGATAAAATAGTTAAAGATCCATCCTCAAAAAAGAGCAGAAAGCAGCCAACACACAGTCCAACAAACAAACACAAAAAAGCTCCCAGCAAAACAAATTCAGTCCAGCATTTTGAGGAAATCCTCAGAATCCACCAACAAGGCCTAAATCTTCTGGATAGATTCCTTTAGGCTCGTCATATCTTTAGGAAAAGCACCCATTTTCTTATTTGTGCTTGCTCTAGTTTTGGACCCGGGGCTGGAAGTCTTCTTATCCTGCTTCACTACATCATCATCAATGGTAATAGCATTTTTATCCGTATGATTTCCTTCCAATAGAGCATACAATGCGTTAAGGTTAGAAAAATAGCATCCATACCCTTGTTGCTGAGGGTTAAGAGCTTCCTGAGAAGATGCTCATTTATAATAGCTCTATTGAGGATGAGGGTGAGCTTATCATCTATGATGCTATAATATTCTCATTAAGCGAGCTAGAACTCCCAAAATCCCCAATAAAAACATTATTACCTTTGCCACTATACATAGAAGTATCATTCCTCATTTTGTCCACCATCTCTTTGAGCACCTAATTCCTTGCATCCAGATCTCTATACTTAAGGCTCAAGTCTCAGATTTCATGAAATGCCCATTTGTCTAGGTTGAAGGCTAGGATAGGTCTGCTTCTAGCCGCATTCAATACTCTCATATTGGTCTCTTTTTATGTTGAAATCCCATTCCTTTAGAGATGTGGCCTCACCATTCTTCTAAGTCTCAGTGCTTTTTCCCTTATCAGTGTTATCCTCCATAGTTAGTTTCACATAGGGAGTATTAGGATGTTTATTAGCCTCCCAACTAGCAGTCAAGTCAAAATTTTTGGAACAAATCTCCAAGGGATTATTTCTCTTTTCCTCATCAGCATTGGTCTCCATGCCCATCTCACCAATTTCCCCATAGTTAGCCTCAATCCCTTCTTCAGTCTCCCTATTAATGTTATCATCTTTAGCATTATCCTTAACATTATCATCATCACTTCCCTCTTGGGCATTCTTCTAGAGTTTCTCCAGAGTGTTAAGAATATTTATAGCCTCCTTAGAGATCTCTTGTTGGGGTCTTTCATAGTATCATCTCCAGCCCTGTTTATAAAAGACTCAGAAAAAATATTACCTGTACCTTCCAGAAAGGGAGGGCTAGTGTCCTAGAGATGCAGGTCAAACTCCTCTTTGTTCTCTGCCATGAGGGTCTCTTCCTTATCAATAATCTCCTTTTTGTTAGGCTCAATTTATCCATAATTTCCTCCTCATAAATCTCATCATCCTCCTCATCATCAGATTTCATACCCTCAACCTCATAAAAGATAGACAAGGAAGCCTCTTCCTTCCTAGGTGGGGCCTTTCTAGTCTTCTTATTAGGTAAAGGGCTCACTTTCTTTCTAGGATTATTTTCCACACTCTTTCTCTTCCGCTTACCAAATTTCTTAGGCACAGGTTCTAGAATCTTGTCTCTAGCATACTCAACGATAAGAAAAAATAGACCTTCATGGAGGACATGAGAGTTGGGCTTGATTCTATTGTCCACAATACTCTGGTTCAAGGAACTGAGCAGAAAATAGGGTAAAGAGAACCTAGTATTGTGACAAAAATGATTAACAAGAAAAAAAGGGAATTATAAACCCTAGAATATCTTTCGTCTAAGGTGAAATACTCCATGATAGCCTTCAAGAATTTATCCCAGAGGAGCTTGATATTACTAATATTAACATAATCAACATTTCCCTTAACTAACATTGCCCTCTCTTCATCAATTTTAGGGAAAAACTTAAAAGTCCTATTACCAATCTTCCTATCTTTTAAGTAATTCATGCCTTCAAATGGAAGACTCGTTATCTCTGCATTTAGGTCAAGATTTAGATGAAAGGACTTACCATCAATGTGCACAACCCCATTATCCCAACTAGAAGCAAACTCCATAGTAATATCTTTATTTTTGCCATGAAATCATTTCAGATACTGCCCGACTCTTCCCTTCTTAAGTTTCCTCCAAACTTCTTTTTCTTGCACCCATTTGTAGTCCATAGGTTCCTCTCTATTAAGATCCCCTCCCATTTCTTCTTTCATATGAATAAGATCTAGAATTCCCTTACTAGTCTTGTGCATAACCAAGTTGATAGAAGAGTTTCTCAAAATAGGCACAGAAATCTCATAATGAAAAGCCTTTGATGCAAGAGCTATCTCAAACACCCAAAAACCATGTGTTAAGATACACTTGTTAATGATAATGCACTCTGCCTATCACTTCACTTCGTCTATACTTAAAATCTATCTCATATCATTCACAATCATCATTACTTCGAATGGTTCCCTCCTTTTGGCTAATCTTGTCATAATAAATGAGCCTGTTAATATCATCATTGATATTTTTTGTGTCAAGCCACTTGCAGGTAATGTCATATTTAACCCCAAAGTTAGCTAACCCATCCGCGACCATATTAGTTTTGCAGTAATCTTGGGTTATGTAGACCTTTTAAAATTTGAGATCTATGACTTTAATTTTTTATATTCTATGCTCTATAGTCCACGAGGGTTTACTTAATCCTTTAATATTATTAATGATATTGAGAGAATCTCCTTCCAGCCACAGGTTCTTATAGCCCACTTCATCTTCCAGCATGATAGTATTGAGAAGCTTCATAGCTTCAGTTGTATGACTAGATCGCAATCCCAAAGGAAAAGACAAAATACCTACACAATTACTAACCCAATCTCTGATTAATGCCACCACTGCTTGCCTTTCCTGGGTTTCCCTTAGCAGACCCATCAAAGTTATACATGTTATCGAGACTTATTATCATGTTATTTGGACTTGCATTATCAAGAATTATTATCATATTATTTGTACTTGTTGTTAGAGTAAGACTTTGTTGTGTGATTATATATATCATGAGTTGATATGATGGATATTATGGTTTTGGTCCACTGAGAGAGGGGGGGAGGAGAATCAGACAAAATCAAACTTAAATACTTAAAACTTAGCTCACTGATTCACTCAGTAGAACTAAATATAGTAATAATCGACTAACAAAATAACTTAATAACTTAAACAACCATACATATAATAATATGAAAATCAATCATTCAAACTCAGTTAACACTAGATTTAATGAGGAAAACCAATATGGGAAAAACCTCTGTGGTAATTGTGACCCACAATAAAAATGTAACTTTCTAAAGTATGCTTGGTTAAGAACTTATCATGTTAAAGATTACAAACACATTTGCTAGATGTGACCCTGTTAAGGGATTTACCTCAGATTGGTTAAGATCTTCACCTTGTTTGGAGTGGCCTTATTAGAGGACTTCAAAAACTTTTTTGGAATGTCACCTACATCTAGGATTTACAAATAGGATTGTTAAATCCACTCGCTTAAGAGATTTTCTCTATTACAAATGCTAATAAGCAACAGTAAAACTTTGATCTATAATTATAGCAACTACCTTTTTCTTGGTTCAGATCCTTTATGCTCACATGAATACTGGTATCACATACTCCATTTTTATTTTCTTTAGGTTTTAGCTTCTTCTCTTTCTCCTTCTCTATTATGCTCGGTAACTTCTATTCATTATCTTCTTATGCTTCTTAATTTAACTCTCTAGCATCATAATCTCTGTTTATTTCTCATCTTTTATATAGAAAAACATTTGCCTCTTGATCTCCTTGCTTAGGTTTTCTATCATTTGCGCTCATTTTTTTGATCATCTTCTTCAAAAATCTCATCTTGGTAAACCATTTAACTTTTACCTCGTAACTTGAAATTTTTCTTGGAACTCTCATAATCAGGTTTAACCGCTTAATCTTTGCCTTAGATATTCTCATTGAATTTTCTAGCTCGTAGATCTTCTAACAAACTTCCTTTAATTCTTAACAACATCCAGATCATCATAGCTTCATATTAAATTCTATCTTATCATCATTCTCAATTAATATCCTCTGCTCAGTAACTTTCTTTGCAACTTGATAACTAATTTTGTTCACTGCTCGGTGCCTAACTCATTCTCGGTGCTTGGTAATTGAAACTGACTAACACAACTCTATACCGATTGAATTTGTCTAGCTCGGTAGAGTAACTCTTTTCAATCATAACTTAACTCTTTGCAATCTCTGACTTAATCAATCAAGTATACTGACTTGATAACACCAAATATATAGTAGCAAACACCTATATCAACATTACTTCATCATTGTCTGATCTATATTTATCACCCATTTAACTTCTCCTTCTTATGATATGGTAACTCAATAAAAATTAGTAAATCAATTGCTTGTAATTAATGACAAAATAAGAATTGATCTAACTATTTCTACAAATATGTATACCTATTATTACCCAGTCTTCATCATCTCCACCAGTTGATCAACAATCTCCTTCTTTGGCATTGATGACAACACTATAGTAGTACTATATTAATTGATGATGACAATTCTAAATACTGTTAATCTTTGTCATTACTCCCTCTAAGTTGATAGTTTTGTTTCTGATCTTCAAACGGTTCTCCCTCTTGGATAAATCTTCTGATACTATAGCATAAATTATGATTCTCCTTCATGAGTAAATAGTAGCAATTAATTCTCTCCCTCTTTCATAAATATCTCCCTTATGGATAAATTTCATTAATCTGTTCTCTCCCTCTTTGACAAAAATGCCAAAAAGTCATACTCCTGAAAACTTGTTTCAGCAGTGGATTATACCTTACATGTACAAATATTCATTGCATACATAAATCTCTACACAACTTTAGGAATCACCTAAAGTGTTTCATACTAACATCAATTCAATAATAGATATTCTAATAAAGTGTAGAATTGACACAACATGCCTTATTCTTCTTAGTGAATATTGGATAGGAGAAGAACCCCTAATTTACCTTTGAGATACTCAAAAGAACCATTTGGTAGTGGCTTTGTATAGATATCAGCCAATTATTCCTTTGAATTCACATATTCCAATACCACATTCTTCTCTTGAACTTGTTCTCTCAAGTAGTGATACTTGATAGAAATGTGCTTGGTCTTTGAATGCATAATCAGGTTCTTTGATATGTTGATAACACTTGTATTGTCACAAAAAATAGTTATAGGATCTGAGATAATCTCTTGCATACCTTCAAGTAGTTGTTTGATCCAAAAAATATTTGCACAATTCATGGCAGCAACAACATGTTCTGCCTTGGTAGTAGATTGTGAAATACAACTCTGCTTCTTGCTTAGACATGTGACCAATCTTTCACCTAGAAATAATGCTCCTTCACTAGTACTTTTCCTGTCATCAACATTTCCAGCCCAATCTACATCATTGTAGAATTACAAATCAAAAGTACCTCCTTTATTGTACAATAAACTAAAATATTCAAATCCTTTTAGATATCTAAAGATTCTCTTGACTACATACATATGTATTTCCTTAGGATTAGAAGAAAATATTGCAACAATCCCAACAACATGTGTTATGTCTAGTCTACTGTGAATAACATACTACAATTTACCAATTATGGATGGGTAAAGAGTACTATACACCTCTTGTGTCTCATCTTCTTTAGATAATTTACATCCTATGACCATCAGTGTTCCAATAGGCTTGGAATATTCCATACCAAAAGTTTTGAGGATCTCTTTGATATACTTAGCTTGTGTAATATAGATCCCTTCTGCAACTTGTTGTATATGTAGACCTAAAAAGAAATTAATCTCTCCAATCATTAACATTTCAAACTCTTTTCTCATTTCCTCAACAAATTCCCTACATAAGTTGTTATTGCCTCCAAAAATAATATCATCTAAAAAGATTCAGCAAGCAAAACCTTGTTGTCACTGTCACACTTCAAGTAACATTATTGTTATCACTTATTCTTTGAAATCCTATTTTGATTAGATAAGAGTGCAATCTCTCATACCATGCTTGGGGTGCTTGCTTTAAACCATAAAGATCTTTGTGTAATTTATATAGCTTGTTCTTTTTTGTGCTCTTAATGAATCCTTCAGGATGCTCAATGTAAACCTCTTCTTCCAGTATCCCATTCAGAAATACAGACTTGACATCCATTTGATAAACTTTGAATTCTTTGTAAGCCGCATAAGTTAGAAGTATTCTAACTCCTTCCAATCTAGAAATAGGTGCAAAAGTCTGTCCATAATATATACCTTCTTCTTGTGCATAACCTTTGCAAACCAATATAGCTTTATTTCTGATAACTTCTCCATTCTCATTCAAATTGTTTCTAAAAATCCATTTAGTACCAATAATATTTTTATCCTTTTGCCTAGGTACTAAATTCCATGTACTATTATTTTCTATCTAATCAAACTTTTCTTTCATTGCTTTCATCCAATCGTCATTATCTAGTGCTTCTTTAATTTTCTTTGGCTCAAATGAAGATATCAAACATGTATTGTCTCTTACCTTGCTTATTGTCATCACTCCAAAATCTTTATTTCCAATAATCTTACTCAGGGAGTGGTGCATCCTCACATACTTTTCTTAATTAGGATCAGTAGGTCTTAGTGCTTCGTCCTCATCATTCGGTTGTAGATAAATCTGTCCAGCTTCCTCCTCAGTAGGTTCTCTTGATAAGGTGTTAGGAACATCAGGTTGTACATATACAAACTTATCATAGTCTTTAGGTTCCTTTTTTCTCTCTTCATCATTCTTTTATGCAAACTCATCAATTCTAACACTTTCACTTTCCACTATTTTGTTAGTAACTTTATTCAAACACTTATAGGCTTTACTCCTTGTAGAATATCCTAAGAATATTCCTTCATCCCCTTTAGAATCAAACTTTCCTTCTCTATAATATTTCAAGATATAATATATGCTTCCAAAAACTTTGAAATAACTCAAATTAGGTTTGTGTTCATACCAGATTTCATAAGGTGTTCTGTTGGTACCTTTCTTCATTTGTACTTGGTTTAGTGTGTAAACAATAGTACTAATTGCTTCTCTCTAAAAATCTTGTGAAATACCTTTCTCTATCATCAGTGTCCTAGCACAATCAACAATAGATCTATTTATTCTCTCAACAATACCATTCTATTGTGGTGTCCTTGGTGTTGACATTTGTCTCTTAATTCCATTTTCATTACAAAACAATGTAAACTCATCAGATGTAAACTCACCTCCTCTATCAGATCTCAGACATTTTAGTTGTCTTCCTGTTTCTTTCTCAACTCTGGCCTTATACCTCTTAAACATTTGAAATGCATCAGATTTTTCTTTTAAAAACATTATAGACATCATTCTAGAATAATCATCCACAAACAGAATAAAATATTTTTCTCCATAGTAACTTTGAGTTCTCATGGGGCCACATAAATTAGTATGCACTAAATCCAAAAGTCTTTGTGTAATATAAGTCTTGCTTGAAAAACTAGATTTAGTCATTTCCATTTGACATTCTCCGCACATAGCATTTTCAGGTTTCTCTAATCTTGGTAACTCTCTGACTCTATTCTTTTTACTCGCTTTTATCAAGTTGTCAAAATTAACATGACAAAGTCTTTTGTACCATAGCCAAACATCCTCAACTTTAGCAAACAGGCAAATCTTCATAGAAGCATCAAGATAAAATAAATTACCTTTAGATTTTTCTCCAGTAGCAATCAAACTCGCCTTCTTATAAAAAAAATTACCTTTCCATGTTGAAATTCCAGTCGGTGACCTATGTTATTTAACTGTGCAACACTCAACAAATTATACTTTAATCCTTCAACCCAATAAACATCATCACATCTTGTTTTATTCAATATAATTATAGAGCCTTTTCCTTTCACATGGTATGGAGCATCATTACCAAATCTAACAAATCCTCCATCATGCTTTTCCAAGGAAATAAACTTAAGTGTATCACCGGTCATGTGATGTGAACAACCACTGTCTATAATCCATGTTTCATTCTTACTTACTTGTGATATTAGGGCTCTTGGTTCTTCTATGTTTTCTTCATCAGAATTGTCTTTAACAACAACATACACAACTTCTTTATCATCACTGTCATCTGAATCATCATCACCATTATCAATATGACAAGATTTCTTACCTTTGTTTTTGTAGTCTCTAAATCTCCTGAATCTATTTTCTATTTTGTTCTTATCTCTGTTATATTTCTTCTCCTCATTGTCTTTCTTAGGGTAGTTAGATGCGAAATGATCAATCTTGTTACAGTTAAAAAATTTCAAGGGTAACTTACCTTAGTATTTTCCTTTGCCTCTTTGTAGCCTTCTAGCCAACAAAGCTTCAAACATTCTTTCATTCTCTTCATCTGTAACATATAACTCTTCCAAACCACTCTGACAACTATAAAATATCTCAATAGCACTGCTCAAATATCCATCACTAGGTCTAGAATCCTTGGAACTTCCAATCTTCAAAGATGACTTAAATGTAGACTCAATCTTAGATGTAGTAGGAAGACAATTATCACAATCATTAATCTCAAATGCAACTAGCTTACCAATAGTAGCATCAAGTAAAACATTCATCTGAGGAATTCATCTCAACTCTTGTATAAAAGATACTCAAATAGAATAACTCGATAGCAGGTTTTTCAACATTTTGACTGTAACATCTTCTTCTGTTATGGCTCCACCATCTCTTCTGATAGAATTAACCATCTCCTTAAGTATAGTGTTGTATTGTACTATGTTTTCTCCTTTCATTCTCATTGAATCAAATCTACCTCTCAGACTTTCTGCTTTTTCTTTCTGAACATGTCGATCTCCACCATAGGGAAAAATAAGCTTATCCCATATTTTTTTTGAAGTAGTGCATCCATCAAGTTCATCATATTCCTAGTTGGTAAGTGTAGAAGAAATCTTAATCATGACTTGTGTATGTTCTTGCTTCTATCTTTGCTTAGTAATTGTCAAAGGTGTAGTAGTCGGTGCAACATATTCATTATCAAGAAAATAAAGTACACATTCTCCTATACCAGACACATGCAATCTCATTCTAGTTTTCCATGGAGAGAAATGTTCCCTATTCAACTTTGGTGCTTCCCTCTTATACATCTTTATATATTCACTCAATTCCTTTTAAACTTAACACTTCAGAGAACTAGAGCTCTTATACCAATTGTTGGTCCATTGAGACAAGGGGGTGAATCAGAAAAAATCAAACTTAAATACTTAAAACATAGCTCACTAATTTACTCGGTGGAACTAAATACAGTAATAACTGACTCACAAAAAAACGTAATAGCTTAAACAACTATACATATCATAATATGAAAATTAATCATTCAAACTTAGTTAACACCATATTTAATGAGGAAACCCAATATGGGAAAAATCTCTGTGGGAATTGTGACCCACAATTAAAATGTACCTTTCTGAAGTATGCTCAGTGAAGAACTTATCATGTTAAAGATTACAAACAGATTTTCTATATGTGACCCTGTTAAGGGATTTACCTCAGATAGGTTAAGATCTTCACCATGTTAGGAGTGGCATTTCTAGAGGACTTTAAACACTCTTTTGGAATGTCACCTATGTCTAGGATTTACAATAGGACTGTTAAATCCACTCGGTTAAGAGATTTTCTTTGTTAAAAATGCTAATAAGTAACAGCAAAAATTTCATCTATAAATATAGAAACTACCTTTTTCTTGGTCTAGATCCTTTATGCTCACATGAATACTGGCATCACATACTCCATTTGTCTCTGCTCTAGACTATAGATTCTGCTCTTTCTGCTTCTCTGTTATGCTCAGTAACTTATTTTCTTCAGCTTCTTCTGCTTCTTAATTTAACTCGCCAGCATCATAATCTCTGTTTATTTCTCATCCTTTATATAGAAAAACTTTTGCCTCTTAATCTTCTTGCTTAGGTTTTCTATCATTTGCGCTCAGTCTTTCGATCATCTTCTTCACAAATCTCAGCTCGATAAACCATTTAACTTTTACCTCGTAACTTGAACTTTTCTTGGAACTCTTATAATCAGGTTTAACCTCTTAATCTTTGCCTTAGATCTTCTCATTGAATTTTCTCATACGTAGATCTTCTAAAAAACTTCCTTTAATTCTTAACAACATCCAGATCATCATAGCTTCATATTAAATTTGATCTTATCACCATTCTCAATCAATGTCATGTAATTGTATCTTGCCTTGCAACTCGGTAACTAAATTTGTTCACTACTTGGCGCCTAACTCATCCTCGGTGCTCGGTAATTGAAACTGACTAACACAACTCTATACCGACTGACTTTGTCTAGCTCGGTAGAGTAACTTTTTCAGTCATAAATCAACTCTTTGTAATCTCCAATTTAATCAATCAAGTGTACTGACATGATAACATCAAATATATAGTAGAAAATAACTATATCAACATTACTTCATCATTGTCTGATTTGTATTTTTCACCCATTTAACTTCTTCTTATGATATGGTAACTCAATAAAAAATAGTAAATCAATTGCTTGACATCAATGAAAAAATAATAACTGATCTAACCATTTCTACAAACATGTATACCTATTATCGCTCGGTCTTCATCATCTCCATCAGTTGATCAACATATGATACATATTATTCCAGGAATTGTTATGTTATTTATCTTTTTTGTGGACTTTTTAAATCCTAATTCATGGTTTTTTTAAAATAATGGTTTGAATCTAGATATATGAGTTTATCTAATTATCAATTTTATTTAAATATCAATTATAATTTGATCTTTAATAGTAGCTATTCCTTCATGTAATTGACAAGCGCAATTGATTTTAAAAGTATCATTAATAAAAAAACTTATTATACAATCTAGATGTAACAAATATTGACTTCAAGATTAACTATAAAAAAATCATCTATCTAACCATGACATATTAATTTGAACTATGAAATATGGATGTACAAATAACCATATCATTATCTATTAGTGAACATAGGATTATACAACTATGCATTGAACTTATATTTAAAACAAAATTGGATGAATAAAAGTGAACTCATGTATTTTATATGAAAAAAATTACCCGAATACAAGTGTGCATTGAACTACATAAATAGTTCATGTCTATGTTTTTCTAGAGCTCCTGCATCATAAAAATGAATGTTGAAATGTTAGAAAACATGTATTTGAATGTAAAGTTCATTTAAAGTCAATTATCATTTATGTCAAATTTAAATCTAGGATCCAAAATTTAAATAAATGAATTGCACTCACCTAGTATTACAACTTTGATTAGCCAAAAGTTGTAAAAAGCACAAGTTGACTGTCATCTATGTTGTCCAGTTGTACTTGACACCTAAAAACCAAATTAATTATCTCTACATATGAGACTTGAAAGAAGACGTCTACATATATAACTACATATAAAAACAAAATAATTAATAAAAACTTACATGTATATAAATTTGATTCAATCTAATTTACCACCATCATCCTCTCTTTTCTGCAATGCGTCTATGATTTCCTCATGCTCTTCCACTGAAAGTGTCCATAATATTTTATTAGCAGGTCTCCCTTTGTATCTTTCTAATTTGATATTTGTTTCCACTACTAAATGAGAATAGTGTATAATCTTCTATTATGATTGGTAGTCTTCAAAATCTAGTAAATCATTCCTTCTTGTTAGGTATTTGTGTAGCCATGTACCTACAACCACAATAGACCCAATTGGATACTGAAAACCATCATCATCTCCTTCATGACATATCAACTTTTTATTAGGTTCTACCAATCAAACTAGCCAATACTCAGTCTTCTCTTCATTATCCCCAGGTGCAACCACAACATACACATGTCCTGCAAAACAAGATTAAGTACATATACAAATAAAACTTGTTAGACTTTTAATTCAAATACAATAATAAATTATATGTCATACATATATGATATAATTTAGATTTTTACAAGAAATTGAATTAAATTACCAGGATGTATGAGGTATGAAACACGGTCATAATCTTCTGATGCAAATGCATGATTTAGGTCTTCATTTATTATATCATCTTGATCTTGTGTCTCACCAGGTGTTAAGGATTTATATTTCCATTCTTCAACCCATTCCATATTCTCACATTCTTCCCATTCACCTGCAACACAAAATTGACAAAAACATGCAAGCTCCCTAGTCCATAAAGTCCAAGTGTTAGAATTAGAACTCCTAAATGAATGTCATTTAGTTGACCCACTGATTCTATCACTATCATATCTTGAAAGGATATTCTTCTCTTCAACTAGCCAGAAGAAACATATGATTGTAGAGTTATGAATTGATCTTGTAGACAAACTTGTTTTACACCATTCAAAAATTTCATGTGCATCTTTAAATTTTTCTTTTTCCTCAAATTTGAGTTTCTCTCTCCAAAGGGCTCTCTTAACACATGCACTAACACCATCGTGTTCTCCTTTCCCATGTCCAGCCTAAAAAAACTCTAAATATGTTGGATATTAATTTTCTTATGTGTCCTACTCAACCAATTTAACATTCTAGCATTCTTGAATTACCATGTGCAATTATCTGACCGTATTAGATGATGTGTTATATGAATTTCTCTCTCCCTTAAATTCTCATAAAAGGTATTAAATAAATACTGGACAAACTCTAATGAGTGTAATTTATTATCACTCATATAGAAATGGTACTCCCTCAAAAATTTTAGATCCTCTTATGTACTATCAGGTGCATGCCTATAGACAATATGAACAAAAAATGTTACTTGCACTGACTTATAATATTGTGATTGGATCTCATCTTGTGGCGCAAGCGTGTAGTTCTCTGCAAAGTCAACGAATGAAAGTATACTACTAATTGGAAATCTATTCTTGCATATGTAAAACTGTCCATCAAGCCATCTAGCATTTTGAGAGTGTTTCACATATTTAGGTACAACCTTACTCTTGAATTCATTCATAAATGCATGAACACTAACTTTTTCAATAATTAGATTGCACTATTTTTTAACCTTTCCATCCTTCAATGGATACTCAATAGTTTTAAATATTTTTTACATCAACTAATTGTTGTCCAAAATCAATTGAAAGATTTTCATGAAAACATTCATCTAAAAATGCAAGATTGCCACATACATCACATACACCAAAAATACATGCATTCAAAAGAAAAAAAAATTCTCATTAGGTGGGTTACAAAACAAACCTAATATAAACTCCTTTACAGTCTGAGGTGGTATATTTATACCACATTCCTACAATATTTCATAACCATGCATGGTATAACGTATAGATTGAAATACATCATAATGATAACAAAATTGAACATGATTTTTGAAACAACACGTGAATCTTTCCTTGTTAATCCTTACATACCATGGTTTACATTTTTCAAAAGATCTTTGACTAATACTAATAGTTAACACCTTAACATCCATTTTTTTAATACAATTCAGTTTGAGTCATATCCGAAAGGTGTTTTGGATGCGGATCATGAATTTTTGAGCCGACTCTTAATTTAAGAACATCCCTAGCATTAGGTGATACTCTTGTATTATCGTGCCAAAAAATTTCAATCAAATTTTTTACTTCACCAGTAAGTCTCATATCAGACCTTAGGAGTCTGCCACTAAAGCTCCACAAATGGTTTGTCAGATCAATTTCAAAGCTAAATCTTCTCTTTACAACTCTTGCTAAATTTTTACGATGAATATTAAGATATCCACTTATGTTTTTCATCATTCTTTTGTCAAAAGTAGTTTTGTTTACTAAAGCTATTGTTATTGCTTGTCGTGCCACATTCCTATCTTTAGAATGAATTTTCTTTATGATTGTGTCAAAGGCCCTAGAAAAAATTGATACAACTTATTTTAGAGACTCATCCTTCTTCTTGGATTTCACACAAATCCCTAACCTCTTCAACACTTTTCACATTTTAGTCATTTTAATTAGTTGTAACATTAATTGACATTGAAACCCAAATTTCTTATTATAAAAAATTATCAAAACAATCTAGTCGTGTGTGTCCTAATCTATCTCCATGAAACCATTCCACACAAATTGTGTAGAACATCACTTTTAATTTGAAATTTTTCATTCATTTCATTATCATTCAAAAGGGTTTCTTTCTCAATTGGTGTTTCTATGTCTACATCCAAATTGTTGATTTCAATTGTCGTTTGATTTTCAATTTCAATTGGGGTTTGAATTTCACTTTCAATTGGGGTTTGACTTTCAGTTCTTTTATCATTATGTTTAACATTACTAATTTGTGGTGTTTGATTTGCAATAAAATATGTTACTCTATTTTTAGGAAGAAAATGTAAACCATCTAAAGAGTATCCTGCTCCTACAAAATGATCAAGTTCTTTATCAAAATTAGTTTCACTTGGCTATGAAGACATTCTTGTATCCAATAATAGATTACAAGATGCACCTGAATTTGGTCCTATTGTATTTTAGTATTCAACCTCTACATCCATCATGGTGTTCTCAATGCTCTCCTCTTCTGAAACAATTGTTGAACTCGATGCTCCAACATTATTCAGTTCTTGAATTCTTTCTCTTCTTTCTTGTTGTCATTTTGCCTCCTCTCTATTTGTTGCAACCTCATCAGCTGTCAAAACCTTCCTTTGCCTCTTTCTATGTTTCTTTGATCCCATGTTTGCACCAAAAGTTTAATTCAGAGTATTCTCTTTATGTTAGATCTAAAACAAGACAAGAAAAGAGAATGTTGATTCAAATTATTCTTTTTGTAGCACATATATGTTTAAAAATGATAGAATAATAGTCAATCATTGAGATCATGCCCACAGTCTTATTTTTTTTGTCTTCAATAGATCTTTAAGAAATGGGCACTCGTTATTTAAAGGAAAGAGGTGCTTGTTTCATTTTCAATGGTCTAAATAGAAACGGGCAACCATTTTTTTGAATTTCAAAAAATGGGTGCCTATTTCTTAAAACCAAGAGTGGGCATTGTACCACCACCCTATTTTTAAGTTTGGGACAGGCTTGGTCCCACCAAGCCTGTGCTTGGCCCTGCAAAAATATGGCTAAGGCTTTGGAATATAAAACTTTTGCCTTGTCATAATTTTTTGGAGGCCTTCTCGAATGAATTTATTGATGAAACAAAAACCCATTACAGTTCTTATTATACATATTATAAAAATATAAATTTCATAGTGATGTAATTAATTTTAGTATTTTTACAATAATTATTAAGCCAAAGTGGTACCTAGACTTGAAATAGTAAAGTTAACTAAAATTTCAATAACTTTTTTTTTTTAATATTTTTTGAAAAATAAATTATTTGACATCAATCTACATAGAATTTCCTTCAAGATAAAAAAAATTGAAAAAAGTGAAGTTTTCATGAAATTATGGTGGTCGTACTCCAGAGGTTTTGAAAATGTACTTGACAGTCAATTAAAAATTAATAATAAAAAAATATTCAATAAAAAAAAAGTAAAAATATTCTCATCAATATTTGGTGTTTTAGGTACCTTTCGCTCGAAGGATTCACAAAAATTCATTTATTTACTTCAAAATAGGGTGGTCGTACACGTGTGGTATGATCTTGAAATATGCATTTTGAAATAAGTGGTTTCTAAACATGCCTACTAAAATGCAATTTATACCATGTGGGTATTGAAATAAATTACATATTTGAAAATTAGACTTTGAGCACTACATTTTTTTTACTGAAGATTTTTGAGATTTAATATTTAAGTGCTTCAAATTTTGACATCAATTGATAGAAAATTTAAAAACAAGGAAAACACTTCCACTTTTTGCCCAAAAGTGGGACTCAACTTATTGTAGCCACCCAAATAATTCCCCCCAAGACGGAATGAGAGATCAAGGAATTTGGAAGTTATGCGTATCTCGATGTCGATGTCAAACTATGACTAAAAATGACCCATAGGAGCAAGTTCCATGAAGATTCTTGGAGCAATAACTATAAAATAAATGACCCTCAAATTGAGATGTGACCCAATGAGAATCTAATGTGATTCAAGATCATTAACCATAGACTCTTAATCTAAGATGTGAACCAATGTGAACCAAAATGTGTCAAGTTATGAGAAAGATGAGGCCAAAAGAAACAACAAAATCTAGATACAACTCATGCAATTTGTCATCAGTGTGAAGAAGGGATCAAATTGCATGCCATGTGACTACACTCTAATCAGATTATTATGCAAGAAACCCCATTGATGGAACTTTATTGAAGTTTAGTTATTATGATACACCAAGATTGTAAAAGGAGAACATGCAAACCATGCATAAATAAAAAAATAAATGTAAAACTAATACATGAAAATATAAATTAGTGCATGCATAGATGAATATTCACATCTGCCCCCATAAGTGCAAAAAACATCATTTGTCTTTAATTGTGTTTGCAAATGGAAAAATCTGGAAATGAGACAGAAAAAATCAAAATGGGCTTGGAACCAAATATTGGACAATATCTTGTTTGTGAAAAATGTAGATCGTATGAGAAAGTTACGAGTCTTTGAAGTTCCAGAAATGAGGATTACTAAGAGTCACGGGTGAGAATCTCCAATTTCTAAAAAATCATGGTACCAAGACCAAAAAACACTTGCACAACTGCAAAGAGCATGAAACAATATCGTAAATAAAAAAATAATGCTCAATAAATGAAGTCTCTATGAGTGAGAATGAAGTGTTTGAAAATTGCCTTATAATTTGCAGCTACCAACGGTGAGGGGGTCTTCTGAAATGTTGCAATCAAGATTCTGCAAAATATATGACCATGCAAAAATGAGAAATGACCTAGGTGGTTTTTTGCACTGTAAACAAAACCCAGATGATAACTTCTTAAAATAGAACAAAAAATGCAGATCTAGTGTAAAATGATGCTTTGAACAACCAAAAAATGACCCCACAAATTTAAAAAAATAGTTTGAAAAGGCTCGATCAGCTACCTAACACAAGAAAATACATGCTAAAACCTTCAATTATCACAAGATCTTCATAAATCCTTTCTGATTCTCTAGATTGTATGAAAACGCGAATGTGAAGCAACATGTCTAGAGATCTGATACCATGATAGAATTTATAAAAGATGAATTCCCACAAGCCCAAAAATCACCCTCATGCAAATAACCTATTACATGAAGAAACCCAAAAAACACAGAAGTGCTTCAAAAATATGAGATATTTAATTATTCCAAGAGGGAATAAATATTATATAATAAGATTAATCCTTATAAAAGGAGATTGAAGAAACCCTAAAAGGGCACATTTAATAATTATAGTAATTATTAAATTCCTAAAATGCATAACTAAGTTAATCTTAAGAAATGAATTAAAGGTGACTTAATTAAAATAATTAAGTGAGATGCCTTTTATTTACTCTAACACCCCCCTTAAGATGAACTTAGGGAGAAGCTACAAACAAAGTGCATGAAAGAAAAATGCAAATACAATGCTAGAATGAAAACTTGAGTCCCGACAACAAAGCCATGTTAGGTACCCAATCGAAACCAAATCTTTATAAAGTGGAGAAAAAAGAGAAAACCACATGGGAAAAACTCTTCTCCAAAAAGAGATGACATGTTGCAAAGAAGCACTGGAAGAACACTGATGGAGTAACACTGGAATCCTGAATTTGGAAAGAAAAGAAAGATACTTTTGCTTACTAGAAACCATATGTGAGTCATCGACTCAAGAAAAATCATGATAAAGAAACAACAAACCTGATGCTAAGGAATACTGGAAAACTCATAAACTAGCACAACCCTGGAATCTATGAAGGAACAATATAGATAAAAAATGATTCCCCCAAGAAGGAATGAGAGATGAAAGAATCTGAAAGTTGTGTAAATCGATGTCGATGCCAAAATATGACTAAAACTGATCCGTAGGAGCAACTACCATGAAGATTCTTGGAACAGTAACCATGAAATAAATGGCCCTCAAACTGAGATGTGACCTGATGAGAATCTAATGTGATTCAGGATCATTAACCATAGGCTCTCAATCTAAGATGTGAACCAATGTGTACCAACATCTGTCAAGTTATGATCAAGATGAGGCCAAAAGAAACAACAAAATTCAGATACAACTCATGCGAGTTTTCATAAATATGAAGAAGGGATCAGAGTGTATGCCATGTGACTACACTCTAATCAGATTATTATGTAAGAAACCCCCTTGATAGAACTTTATTGAAGTTAATTTATTACAATACCCCAAGATTGTAAAAGGATAACATGCAGACCATGCATAAATAAAAAAGCAATGTAAACTTAATGCATGCAAAAATAAATTAGTGCATACACAAATGAATATTCACATCTACCTCCATAAGTGCAAATAATATCATCTGTCTTTAACTATGTAAAAATGTTTGTGAATGAAAAAATATGGAAATGAGACAAAAAAAAAAAAATCAAAACGGACTCGAAACCAGCTTTCTAAAAATATATGGTTTGTGAAAAATGGAGATCATATGAGAAAGTTATGAGTCTCTGAAGTTCCAGAAACAGGTGAGAATCTGAAATTTCTAAAAAATCATGGCACCAAGACGAAAAAATGCTTGCATAACTTCAAAGAGAAAAAAAATAGTCAATAAAAAAATTGTCAAGAAACAGAGTCTGTATGAGTGAGAACAAAGTGTTTGAAAATTGCCTTCAAATCTACAACTCCCAATGATGATGGGGTACTTTGAAATGTTACGATCAATATTTTTCAAAACATATTAACTACATGCAAAAATGAGAAATGACCCACATGGTTTTCTTGTGCTGCAAACAAAACCCAGATGACGAATTTTCTTAAAATAGAACATAAAATACAAATCTAGTGTAAAATGAAGCGGCCTCCAAAGGCTCTATCAGCTACCTAAAACATGAAAATGCATGCTAAAACCTTCAATTATCACAAGATCTTCATAAATTATTTCTGATTCTCCAGATTGTCTGAAAACATGAACAAGAAGCAACAAGTCTGGAGCGTTGATACCATGACAGAATTCACAAAAGATGAATTCCCACAAAATCCCAAAAATCACATGCATTCAAATAACATGTTACATGAAGAAACCCAAAAAACACAGAAGTGCTCTAAACATATGAGATATTTTATTATTCAGAGAGGGAATAAATATTATACAATGAGATCAATCCTTATAAAAGGATATCGAAGAAACGCTAAAGGGGCACATTTAATAATTATAATAATTATTAAATGCCTAAAATGCATAACTAAGTTAATCTTAAGAAAGGAATAAAAGGAGACTTAATTAAAATAATTAAGTGAAATACCTTTTACTCTAACATCCCTAAGGATGTTCTTAAGGGAAAAAAACCAAAGAATAATAAATGAGTGTGGACTAATGTTTTATAAACTATGTTGTCAAAATTTTGTTTTATTTAAATTATTTTATAAAAAATGCACTCTATAAAATAATGTTCCATTATTCAATTGATGTATATATGTTCATACAATCTATAATTTTATTTTTTAAGCCATATTTGACTATATTTCTTTGAAATTGATACATTTATGATTTATCCAAATGTTGCCAAACATTAAACAATGCTTGTGTTTATTGATAGGTCTAAGTCATTGATGAAACACATTCCAATAACCAAGATCCAACTGGGTTATTAATATTTGGACGAGATTGATGACATGTAACTGATTGAATGTTTGACAATGTTAAGTTGAAGATAATGCAAGGCATTAAATCAGTTAATGGTTTGTATTGTCATTGATGTCAACTTGATATCATCTGTACGGTCAAGTACATAATGCCAAAGACTTCAGAGAATCAATGGAACAAAGGTTATGCTTTTAGCAATGCGTAAATGTCAAGTATTCACCAAGTGATAGACAACACCGGTGGAGTGCACACCATCGGTAAAGGCAAAGAAGAAAAGTCACAATGATACCTGACGAGCAGAAGATAGTGTTGCCCGACGAAGCAAAACCACAGGATGTCCAACGAGATGAAAACAGAGTTGCCTGATGAGTAAAATCCAATGATGCCTGATGGACGGAGATCCCAAAGCTAACTGGAGTCACACTGACATAACTGGCATTTGTCACCGATGACTAACTACAGAGTTGACCGATGGAACAAAGAGTTCAGAAAATGACAAAATATCTAGCTGGCAAGAGCTAAAGATAGACTTAACTGGTTGTTTTCTTTGTTTTATTCGACCAGAGTTAAGTAATTGATTTAAAGCTGATTTATACAGCTGGCATGAAGATAACTACGAGACAAATCAGGAGATATGCTTTAAATCAAATTGGCTGGATTGTTTTTCATGCCAAGATTCAAGAATCAAGAAATGGTGAATATCATGTCTATATAAGACACAAGCTTAATTCATTTCTGTATGAATGGGAAGGGGAGTGAATAGAAAGAGGATGCTAAAGAGAAACTGATGAAGAAAAGATTCATACAGTCCTGATCAATCAATCTAAAGGAGAGATAAAGAACTCTGCAGACACCGACGAACATTGAAGCACAACATCACAGAGTAGAAAGTGTGGAGCACAAAGAATTGAATTGATAAATTGATAAGAGAGGTAATGTACTTAAATAAATCTAAAAATCTGCAATTTAAAGTTGCATTAGAAATAGATCATAGTGTTTCAGTTTAACCATTGAAGCATCAAGTCTCTTAACCGAGAAGGACTTAATAGTCTTCTATATATTGAGGTACATCCCAAGGAGTGCCAAAAAGGTTGATTCATAAAAGTAGCATTGGACTTGCCCGATACCTATTGACAGTCTAAGAAAGAGGCTGATTTAAGGATGGTAGCAATAGATGCCCGATACTAAGTGACAAACTCTATGTATAAAATTCTCTAACAAGGTCACACTTAACAGTGTGTTTGTAACCTTCAACAGGGTTGGCTCCTAACAGGGCTCACTTTAGAAGAGTGAAAATTTGGGGTATCGATCCCAATGGTTTTTCCCTTAACAGGGTTTCCACGTTAAAATCCATGTGTTATGTGTGTATGGTTTATTAATTTACTATTTTACATTTCACATATGCATTTCTGGATTGATTGGTATACTCTTCTTATTTACTGAGTTTTGGTAAATATTTTTACTGCTTATCGGTAATCAAGGAGAATAAGGACAGACAAGGAAAACTGACAGATAGTTAATCATTATAAGTATTTCATGGCATGCATCTTGTAGGGATATAATAATCTGAAGCTTATTTGATTGGTGGTAAATAGTTGAAGGATAAATTTTGAGGCCACTGATTCACCCCCCCTCTTATTTATTACTAACAATTGGTATCAGAGCTTGTGTGCTTAGAAGGAAGGTTTGAAGACCTAAGTCAGGATCACAAGTTGAACAGACGAGATGTGCCCAAGTTGAAAAAAGACAACTTTGCTTCACGGCAAAGCAGGATAAGAATCCACTTATCAAGTATTGGTAATGATGTTACTCAATTCCTAGATACTGAATATGTGTTACCTATAGGAGTACTGACAGTAGATCAATTGAGAGAGAAGCATGAGCATAACTGCATGGTTATAGAGCTTCTTCCTCACTCTTTGATGCTGAATTTGAAGATGTCAAAGATTGCAAAACTACAAAGAAGATGTGGGACAAACTGAAGCTTGTGCATGGAGGTGATACAAATGTTCTGAGAGCCAAGGTAGAAAGCCTTAGAGGAAAGTTTGATGATCTCAGAGTGAAAGAAGGAGAAAACATCACACAGTACATCACAAGGATAAAAGAAGTAGCCAATTCTATATGAGGTGTTGGAGGTACACTTGAAAAGGAGACAGTGGTAAGTAAAATTTTAAGAACCTTATTACCTGTTTATGCTATTAGAGTTTCTGTCATTCAAAAAATGAGAGCAGTAGAAAAAAATATAGTTACTCTTGATAGTTTAATTGGTAGACTGATTTCATTTGAGATGAATAAATTTGACAATAGTGTCTTACCAAACTTAGAGTATGCATTTAAGTCTTCTATGAAAATAAGCAAATCAATTCATAGACACTCATCTAGAAGAGACAGTGAAAGTGAAAGTGAAGAAGAAGATCTAGATGAAATAGAAGCACTTATAGCTAGAAGAATGCAGAGAGGCAAAGGTAAATACAAAGGCAAGTTACCACTTGTATGCTTTAATTGTAAAAAGATTGGACACTTTGCTGCAATATGTCCTAGCAGAAGAAAACATGACAAAAGTAATGATAGATCTTTTGAGAAGAAATCTAACAGAGGTGATAACGAAGATTATAGAGGTTACTAACAATCAGAAATAAGAGATACCCGAGACTACAAGGATAAAGGCAAGAAGGCTAGCTACCTAGCTGCTTGCAAAGATGAAGATACTGACACCGAACCTGATGAAGACATTGAGATGGTATTTTTAGCTGTGAAGGATGATTTAGATGAAGATGAAAAGTATGTAGAAACTGCACTCATATCTAAGGTTAGCAAGAATGACATCTAGATTATAGATAGTGGCTGTACTCACCACATGACCAGTGACAAAGAAAATTTTAACACTTTTGAGTATTATAATGGTGGTATAGTAAGAATGGGTAATGATACACCTTGTCCAGTTGAAGGTAAAGGAACAATAATGTTGAATAACCTGATTAAATGTGAAAA
>MU226033.1:7548-25659 GCA_018584345.1 Thuja plicata
AAATGCATGATTTTTTTTTCTCGAAGAAACCTCCACAAAAAATAATTATGACAACACTAATGTCAGCACTGGTACAAATCTGCCTTATAAAGTGTGCAACCCCAAAAATATGCTCATATTTTTACATTCTCCAAAAATTAAAAAAAATATATGTATTTAGGGGGTTTTAGCCCTTTTGAGTGCACTTGTGATCTCTGTTTGTGCCAAAGTACCCTAAATTTTCAGCTACCCCCAGATCTGTATTGTTCACGAACCTTCTAAATCTGATTGTGATATCCAAATTGCCCCGAGATGCACAAATAAAATCATTGGAAGAAAAATCATAAAATTGAGGAGCAAGAAATGTTAGGTTTGGAGCTCTGATACCATGTTAGAATTCAAGAAATGGTGAATTCCCACAAGCTCAATAATCACTTGCATACAAATAATTTTTTGTGTACAAGAGAAAATCCTCAAACAATAAAGTGCATAAAGAATTGGAAAGAACAAATAATTGAGAATTGAATTAATCAGAATGGATTATTACAATGAGATCAATCCTTAATAAAAGAGATCAAAAAACCCTAAAGGATGCATGCATAAAATAAAGAATTATTAAATGCATAGATGCATAAAATAAAAGATTTATTAAATGAAAACTAAAGCTTCCTAATTTTAGCTTAAGTGAAAAAAGAAAAAGAAAAAGGTGACTTAATTAATTAATGAATATGATTAAATAAATTAAGGTAACTAACCTTTTTACTCTAACATAAGTTTCCTCACCCATGGCCATGAGAAATCTTGTCTTGACCATGGAAGGATTGGAGAAGTCTCGGTGGCTTGTGTGGAGTTTATTGGTCAATCATATTCCTTTTCCTCATGAAAGTTTGTTGGTTTGACGTGATTTCCCACCTAGGGGATGGGGTTCAGGCAGATACTACCAGGATAACCCAAGATAGTCAGGAACTATGTGATGACACTCTCCTACATGTGTCTTATAATCTCCTCTAGTAAGCCTTTTGATTGATCTCTGGTATCCCATGTTGTGTGCCTTATGAAACCTTTTTCTTATGCTTTGAGTTCTTTGTGTTGTATCCTTGTTGTAGTTTTCTTGTGTGGTGTGGGACCTTGGTGTCTACCTCTTGAGAATGATGGGAGTGGGCCTCTGGGTTCCACGTGGTTGGGTGGTAATTATTTTATCCATCAAGGTTCAAAGATTGGTTCACATTCTTGGATAAAATCTACATCTTAAGTTTACTTGTTCCGCATTCTCTAGATTATGGAGGATAGATGACTTATATGTACATTTGTAACATGGCTCATTGACAATGTAATTGTAAATTCTCTATAGAGAAGAATGTAAATGTAATAGTATCATGCATTTATGATTGATTGATCTGTGATAGATAAGCTAGATGGGTTGATATTTATTACCATCATGTACTTTTATATTATTTTTTATGGATTACGAATATGTGCACGTGAGGTTTAAAATGAGCATAGATTACTAATGATTAAATATGCATTATCTCTTTATGGTTTATTATATTAGATCATGTGTTTATGCAATGCTTAGTAGTGACATTGGGGAGCCTAAGATGACATGGTGTAATGTTATGATGTTTAGTACTATACTTGTTACCAATTATATTGTATTATTTAATTGACTTGGTTTGAAAAAAAAGTGCCTGAAGACACCTAAATTTGATCAGTAAATTCCTAATTAAACTCAATTCTCTTCACGACATTATTATTTAATTAGCATATGCCCCCCTTTATAGTTAATTAATTAAATTAATTAACTATAATCCAATTAATTAAATGACAACCCATAACTATTCAATTAATTAAATACCCTTCTTCTATTAATTAACGAAGTATCATTATTTTATTTATTTATTTATTTTATTCCCTTTTCTTCTATTATGGATTAAATAAATCTCATTTAATCTATTTGATAAAATGACTCGTAACTTTAACCCTCACCCAACCATCCTCCAACCACCTAACTCAACCCAACCCACTTGCACATACTAACCCACACATATTTAGTTAAATACCCTTATTTAACTAATTAACCCTCTATGCATTCTCTCTCCTCCCATCACATCCCCTAATAGTCCCACTTTCCTTCTAATCCAAGCCTAATCCCACTCTTAATCATTTGCACAATCCTAATCAAAAGGATTAGGAAACCAAAGTAAAGTTCCTAAGCATGTCAACTCCAATGATCCTGACCCATTTCCCTTTGTCAATCTTAAATGCTCTTACACCCTCTTACACCTTTGTCCCCTCCAATGAAATTTTTTTTCCCTCTTCTCCAAACCCAATCACATTTTTCAAAATGGTCACATTCCTCAAAATTTGTCCTTTTGGATTTGAGACAAGATATGTCTTTATGGCATATCTTCTCAACCCCCAATGTCCTCTCAACCCCTCACATCTTGACACTTGTCACCATGTATTGAGTTGGAGAAATCAAAATCCATGTTATTCCCTCCAAATGCATCCTAGCCCTTCCTCATATTTTCATCTTGACCATCCATTTCATCATCTCTTTGCCTATAAATTGAGGGCCCCAATCCTTCATTTTCATCCACCGTCATATAAAAGTTATCATCCCACTTTGAGATCAAAATCCTAACAACGTGCCCTTATAATGCCAAAATCCTTCCAAATCCTCTTTTGAAACTTGAGCATAGTATTTTACCACACATATCAACCATCATTTTTGACAAATCTACTTCAAGAAGGGAGCTTTTAAAGGGTTTTAGCAAGTTTTTCATTTCCTTAAGTTTTTGTTCTCTTTTCATGTCTAATAAATATGTTGTAATAAGTTAGTTGTTTGAATGTTTAACTTTGTTATTCATTTCTATTAGACACAATATTTTTATTGCATACATTTTGGCACGCTTGGTGGGACCCACTTCATGGGTCATTTTTTATCTTTTTGCAAACTAACCCCTACTAACATTTTTTTTTTGTTTAAGTGTTTATTTGTGAGTATTTTTTAATTTGCAGGACAGAATTGAAAGGAGTGGGGAATTACGTGTAGGATAGTGGTTTCAAAATTTGCATAACAACAAAAAACCTTCCAGAGGGAATGCAGATTCATCTGGAGGGAATGCCCATAGGATCAGCAAGAACGCAAACCCGCTAACTGGCCCCTATGTCATCCCCTTCTCTATCTTTTCTCTGCCTTTTTCATAGTCCTACGATAATGAGGTCCCATTTGAAGGGAACACCAGTTTTTAATCCACAAGGAAAAAATACTAAAAAACTCAACTATTTGACTCTCTAGGTTTTACCTGACTGGCAGTCAGCGGGAATGTTGCCTATTCGGTGGGAACGTGATATATATGGCGGGAACAAGACTTACTAAGTCAGGTGTAATTTTCTAATTTTTATCTATTTCTATTTTGATTTCTATCTTTTTGTTTCATTCTCACAATCCCATGGGAACATTTTTGGTTTCGAAAGAATATGTGCAACTAGTTTTGTTTTAGTGATCTATGTGTTGACGTGACTCTTGTACAGGGCTATGCATTAGATAATGAGT
The DNA here is from genome assembly GCA_018584345.1 of Thuja plicata. NCBI lineage: Eukaryota > Viridiplantae > Streptophyta > Pinopsida > Cupressales > Cupressaceae > Thuja > Thuja plicata. The sequence continues at coordinate 11,087 of MU226033.1, forward strand.
TGTCATCGAATACCGAATCACTGGCCAAATCCATCAGAAAGAGGGTACCAGGGAACAAGTTCCCCTATCTCCCAAGCTCCTGGTAGTTTGGTCATGACAGTGTTGGATGAGCTAAGTTGGGCACAAGACTATTTGTTCAAGGAGCCTGTTGGTTGTAGGAAGGTTCCAACACATAAGCTTCTTCCTACAAGTAAATGTTAGGATGAGATATTAACAAAACACAAAAGATTGAGTAGGGTGCAGAGAAATGAATCTAAATATAACCACTTTGCATACAATACCATCAAAAATACTCAGAATTATAATAGAGCTTACTTTAAGACATACATGATCAACGATCACAAATATGCAAAAGCAAAGAGATAAATTCTATAAGTACAATTTCTATTCATAAAATAATGAGAAAATCTTGAGTAAAGGACAAAACTGTAAGAAAATAATACAATATTACCAATAATCAGGATGAAAACCCAGAAAAATGGGAAGCTAATCACATGCTCTTCATTATATTATCAGTGGAAATATCCAAATTTCACTGGTCTGGGCTTACAAATCTCCAAGGGAGCATGAAATTCTAAGCTAAGGAACCCCAGGGTGGAGGTTTATTTGATCAGTTATCTATCAATGTCTCTATCGCTATCAGTATGGCCTTCAAAATCATCAATTTGTGGACCTTGAAAATGGCCCAAAACTACATATATATAGAGATTTACAAATGTACCAATTTTCCTTTACAATATTTTGCACTATATACATTATTTTACAATATTTATATACAAGTAGTTATTTACAAATATGTACATTACATACAATTATAAACTCTAAAGGAAAAGAAAGAGGCAGGAAAGATGAGAATAAGTAGGAAAACTAGGGGCCCAATTGTCAAGGGAGAGATCTTCCTACACACGCAAAGTCAGTTTGTCAGATACACAAGATCTTAATCAACTTGTCTCATAAATGTTGAGCGGGTGCCTTTTTTGGATATCAGTATGTAGTTGAAACTTAAATGCTACATCAGTGCACTTGATAATGGGGAAAGTGTTTGCAGGTGACCCACAACACTTGTCTCTTCTATGTTAGAACATACCTGCCAAATCTTTGACACTGCGTGGTTGACATCATGTTTGGGTGGTGATTGGTCGGCTCTGAAAGGAAGCATCAACACATACCACCAAAATGAATAAAGAATCAAAAGATAATGAACTTATCTATTATTTGTACACTCACTAGGATCTGAGACTCTAGTATCCAAGGGACTCCAACTAAATAAAGAATTAGGAGATGGGAATAGAGGAACCTGCTACCCTAAGGACCGACCTCCCATATACTTCTTATATTTTTTAATGCACTCATCTATATCATCTTCGTCAAGTTCCTTCACACATTAAATACAGACCTAGGCCTCCCCAAGTTTGTCTTGGGCCTCGATGACTTGATCACACATCCGGGCTCCCATATTTTTGGTCTCATGGGTCACTATAATAAGATCAATACATTCATTTAACATTACTCCATCTAATTCCCCAGAGGAACAAAACCTCTTCTCCATCTTCTCATCCAATCTAACAAGCAAATAATATATGGGTGTAAACCCATCCGTCTTGGCAGGGTCCAACCCCATGACATCTTGCACAAATCCTACATACTTAGAGGCAATTCATTGTATATTTTAAGGAGATGATTGAGGGACTTGCACACCATATCCAATAGGTCCAATTTAAGGCCTAATTGATGGTAAATAATCCCCACATAGCCCATGGTCTCATTACCGAGGATGTCAACTTTGTGTGATTTATCTTCGCATAGCTTGGCAATCTCTTTCATAATTTTTCTTTGCTTAATGTGTTGAGAAATGTCACTTTCCCAGACACTTATTTCCTTCCTGATGCTTTAATGTATCCTTATTGCCTCTAGATATTTTGGAATGAACTCAATAAGAAAGCTTTGGATTGTTTGTAGCTGAGCTCAGATCCAGTCATCTACCACCAGCACTTTCTTCTTCATTTTCCTCACGAAATTAATCTCAGTCTATGGAACTGACTTTGAGGTGGATCGTTCTAGCATTGAGGATGTAGCAGGGGAGGAAAGCTCCCAAATTATTTATTTTAATCTTTCTTCTAAGGCTTTCTCCTCTTTATTCTTGTGGTATTCCTTGGCATATCTATCATGGACTGAATCAATGGCTACATCAAGGTCCCTCAGCTTACCCCACTTATTCCTTCTCCTTAGGCTGACCTTGTGTATCTCCTAGTCCTTAGGATTCAACTTAGACTCGTCATTCTTTTCGGGTGGAATGCCCATGGTTTCTAAAATTTCACCCTAGGTGTTCTTATTAGTTGAGTACATGGCACGCACCCTCTTAGACTTTTTAGGCGGAAGGTTTATTATCTTTCTCATGATATCTTGGAGCAAGGGTGTCATAAAGGCCTATTCTAGGTGCTTTCTTTTATGTATTTTGATTAGCTGGTCTATTGGGCCTGGGACATTCTCTTCATCATTTGTGGTTTCCTATCACTCGGACATTCTGACACCATTCTTAGTTTGGTCCCCATCTGTGGGTGGCACCTGTTCATCTTTGGGAGGAGGGTTCCCAAGATTTGGCATCATTACTTCCTCCTATGGGGTTTCTTTCTCCATCTTAGATTTTGACTATAGGTTCTCCTTCGGATCAACCTATGTACACACTCAATAAGATCAAGGCAGTCAGGTTTCCCTTTTCGTGTAAAGATTATAGGTGTACCTTGGCTACCTCTAAGGAGGTAGGGGACGAGTTGAAAAGCCTATAATTGGAGAAATTTTATTTGCAGTGGTCTCAATATGATTTGCAGGGAAGGATAAGGAAGGCAAACCCCAGTTCCTTCAAAGCTCACCTCGCTCACCTTGAGGATTTTTGGGTGGATTTATAAGAAGATTTTAATGTGTACCGATGTCATTACCACTGGCTTTCCACACAACATATGTAATACTTTGGAATGTGCTCTTTCCTTAATAAGTTCATTGACAAGACAATCATTTTGGATCCTAGTTTTGATCAAAATAATATAGGAGATAACACACTCTAGCAGATTAATTAGGATTTTGAGGAAGTGTATGACATAGATGTAATCACATAGGATTTCATGGATAGAAGCCACAAATTTTTTGAAAATATTATCCCAAAAAGTATCAAAATAATGACCTAGGCCTAACCCTCTCAACAATACGAGAGGCAGGGTAAGAAGAAAGAGGGTTCTTCATCTACATAGTCAAACCCCCTTCAAATGACCTCAAAAAAAGTAGTTTTCAAGGATTTGTGAGAGAAGATTAGAAAATCATAGAAGTTTTCTTTTGCCTCTAGGCAAGGAGTCACTATTGGACTCAGTGCATAACCCCTCTTGACCACACCACCATCCTAAGAAACAACTTCAGTTGTCACCACCTCTGGCATTCTGTACATCAATGTAGAAGCAGAAGTGGATGTTAGATCTATAGAGGACATTCCCTTGGTGTATCCTAAGAAGAAGAAAAGGAGCACACAAGTAATGGTGGAAAATTTTCCCACTGAGCCTAGCCCTGAAGGTGGGTAGGATTTTTACAATGACCAAGCTTTGAAGAATGAAGTACCTAAAGGAGAGCCTATGTTTGACTAGGTGATGGTTTGAATACCTATACAACACTACCCCTGATAACCCTAATGAAGTATTTACTATAGAAGATGAGGAGCACCTCTTCTAAGAAGTGGAAGAAAATAAGAGAAAGTAGATGGAAGAGGAGAGACTCTGGGCAGAACAGGAGGTCAAAGACAAAAGGGTCGAAGAAGAGAAGCAAGGGAAAGAAGAAAACAAGAAATTTATAGAGAAAGAAAATTAAGCACAGGCATAGGAAGAGGGTCATCATAAAGCTGTAGAGGCTGCAGAGAAAAGGAAGAGAGACAAGGAGGCTACCAAAAAGAGACAAAATGTGGAAGAATCCCATATAAGAGAAGAAGAAGAAAAGATAAAGGCTGAGGATAAATCCAAGGAAAAAGGGTAAACCAAACCTTTGGTAACAACCGTACCTCTGGTATCAAATACTCCTCTAGAAAATCCTTCCTCCACTCCACAACCCAACTCACAAACAGATCAGTAGTAGAGCATGTTGTTGAACATACAGGTCATTCTAAAGGAGAGCCTATAGTTAGATACTATGATGGAGAAATAAACCCCATAGGAGGAAGCAATGATGCCAAATCTTGGGAACCCTCCTCCCAAAGATTAATAGGTACCACCCATAGACAGGGACCAAACTAAGCATGGTGTCAAAATGTTTGAGTGACAGAGAACCACAAATTATGAAGACAATATCCCAGACCCAATAGACTGGCTGATCAAAAAACACAAAAGAAAACACCTGGACTAGGCCTTTACCATGCCCTTACTCCAAGATATCATGAGAAAGATAATAAACCTTCCACCTAAGAATTCTAAGAAGGTGCATGCCATGTACTCAACTAAGAAGAGCACCTAGGGTGAGATTGTAGAAACTGTGGGAATTCCACATGAAGAGAAGGATGAGTCTGAGGTGAATCCTAAGGACTATGAGATACACAAGGTTAGCCTCAGGAGAATGAATAAGTGGGGTGAGTTAAATGACCTCGATGTAGCCATCGATTCAGTCCATGATAGATATGACAGGGAATACCATAAGAAGAAAGAGGCATTAGCCTTAGAAGCAAGATTAAAATAAATAATTTGGGAGCTTGCCTCCCCCACTACATCCTCAATGCTAGAAGGGTCTTCCTCAGAGTCATTTCTATAGACCGAGATTAATTCTTTGAGGATTATGAAGAAGAAATTTCTAGTGGTAGATGACTGGATCTGTGCTCAACTATGAACAATCCAGAGCTTTCTTACCAAGTCCATTCTAGAATATCTAGAGGAAATAAGGATACATTAAAGTGTCGGGAAGGAAATAAGTGTATGGGAAAGTGAAATTTCCTGACACATTAAGAAAATACAAAGCATGAAAGAGATTACCAAGCTATGAGAAGATAAATCACACAAAGTTGACATCCTCGGTAATGAGACATTGGAGGGAGATGGAAAATAAATAATTTGACACCAAGATGAACCTTGAGAGATAAACAAATTCTTCCTCCATGGTCATTTTCCCATCCCGGATGTTTTTTTGGATGGTCTCTAAGTCACAGTCCCCAACATTTGTATTTGTTATGTTTCAGACTGCGCTCTCTAGCTTGGAGGCCCAAATGACACCATCCACCTTGTACTTCATGGTGAGGGGAAGCATCTCTAGACCTCTCTCTACTTTATTTTTCCTTTCGAATGACCTCAGAAGGATTTCCTCAGGTTCTACTTCTTGCACTGATGAGGAGGATGTTGTGACACCTTGGTATTTCCCTGCAAATAAAACACTAATATCATTACGCACATGATATAAGCAATACTATTAGAAAGCATAAGATAGTTCAGTGTCTGAGTTTTTAGGATCCATATAAGTGTATCCTTTAAAATCATATATGAAGTATGATGGATTCTGAGGGTGTGAAGGCCAAAATTATTAATTTTAACAAAGAATTTATCCTGACGAGGACCCAAGGAAATTGATTGCCAACTATCATGAGGGTCCTTTACTTTAATATTATGAATCATGCATAAGAAGACCCAAGATCCCAAGACTGGAGGCTCCTTTTAGGATTAAAGTATTCACCACAAAGAATTCTTAGGGAGTTAGTTGAAATCATGATCGTGAAAGTGACTGGTAGCAAAGAATCAAGGTTTTGGGGCGATGAGGGCCAATGACTAGTTGGCAGGTAAGGTTTCAATCAGAGGTTCATAGCTTGGTCTTTTGACATTTGGCGTGCCATTGGGCCTAAACTAGGTAGGGATCTAACAAGAAGACCCTTAACAATTAAACTCAATATTTTTGGCACAAAAATTACTTGCACCTCAAACCAGGTACTGACCAAGGCACAAATCAAGGTATGATAGGATGAAAAAATCAAGATTCCTAGGCAACACATAGGAAAAAAGGTACATCATCTATAACCTACAAAATTCAATGAACTAGGGCACAAAAATTGATGCGAACCATGAGCCCTAATTACAGGACAGCAAAACTAGTAGGGTAGAATGCACAACGCCTATAACTAGGTTATAAAAAAAACCCTATAACACAAAAGGAGGCCCTTAATTGAATTTAGGGCCAAGGAATTTCAAATAAAATCTTATTTATTTAACCCTATGATAAAAATGAAAAGGATGAAAATTAAAAAAATAGACGAAAATGCAACAAAAAGGGCCTAACTTACCAGGGAAAAACATGGAGGAGGACTTACCTGCAACAAAAATTGCATGTGTTGGCCAAGAGATCTCTCCAAAAATCCTAGCAAGCAACTAGGTTCACAGGCCAACACACAATTCTGGTTGTAGAAGTGCTCTCAAGAATGAATTCTAATTGCTTGGTGGTTAAAATGATCATTGATAAATCCTTTTATAGAACGGTTGGGGCAAAAAACATTAAATGTGATGTATGAATGGTGAAGATTAAATGCTCTTTGTTTCAAGCTTTGGGCATCCTAGTTCCATAATGCTAGAAAAGAACCGTGAAGACCAACATCCGAGGACCGGGAAAAACTATGGTAACAAAAGGCAGACAACGGGATCCCCGACCCAAGAGGAGGGAAAAAACAAAGAAAAGCCAAAAAAGAAGAAGGGAAAGGAACAAAAACAAAATGGGAAGGGCATAATAGTATGCAGGTTCAAGAAGAACATAGGTGTTTTGACGGGAACATCCTTTAACAAATTTTTAACCTAAAAATTTGTTCATCTTTAGACTTAGTGCTTAAAATGAGCCTTATATGCCCAAATTGATGCATTTAAGGATGAAGAAACCTCAAAATATTAGTATGATCCTTGCAGCCAATATAACACAACATAAATAAGAAGAAAAATAAGCCAACAATGATAAAATGAGAGATCATCATTTGATTATGATCGGTGAATCAATTACAATAGATCTACGATATGCAGTCTCACATGCCAGACATACATGCCTGATTTGATCATAAATATCTTACAAACCATATCCAAGTTGTGTTAGATCATCTTATTAAAATTGTCTTATCCCATATGAACAAGTCCACAATCTTAAATAGCAAATACAGTTATCGGTCGGCCTAGAAAAGATCACACTTTCCAAGAAAAAAAAATATTTTACAATAATTAGGTCAAGACCCAAAACAACTAGATCAACCTCCAATGCAATTAATAAGAGATGCAATTAAAGAAATAATTTGGCTTGAAATGTAACACTAGATTGACATGACCGCACTCAGAAAAATCAACCAGATGATCAAGAAAAAGATCATAAACCCAACCACTAATTGGTAACATGAAGATCAGTATAGTCCTACAAAGAAACTGCAAGAAATCTTGTTCGATGAAACCAAATGAGGTGTTATCATAGAAAATGATCCAAAATGAAGCCATGAACACATAGCCATGATCAAAACCAACAAGAACAAGTACAAATCTATCACCATCAAAAATACCAGACTGAAAGCAAACAGACTAACAACTGAAAGAAAATGTTTTTGGTTGACGCAAGATTGCTTAGATCCCAAGTTTCTCCTACATCAGACACCTGGGGTAATTTAAAAGTGATTCCCTCACTTTTGTGGGGCCAAAGGAAAACTCTAGGATGAATCTTCAACTGGTATGTCCTTTTACTTGACTAGATATTGCATAGACTACTTACCTCTGGTAACTAGGATAACCCTACTATCCAAAATATTCTCTATCTGATCCATCTTCTTCTTAAGATATTGATGTCTAAAATTTGTTCCTCACTGCTACTACAATATGATTCATGATACTCATACAAATCAGCAACATTGAAAAGCAATGATATATCTATATCTTCTGGTAAGTCCACTTCATAAGCATTCCTTGAATCAAATCTCCTCAAGATCTTAGAAGGACCAAACTTCTTCATCTTCAACATGTTATAAGTACCAACTAGAAATCTACCTTTTTGTAAGTACACCATAACTTCATCTCCCACTTTAAGTTCCTTATGCCTCTTCTTCACATCTGCTCTCCTCTTATAAGCTTGATTCATTTCCTCCAAATGATGTCTCACCTCTTCATGTAATGATCTCATAACCTCTACAAATTCCTCTCCTTCAGCACTCTTCTTAACATCATGAATAATATCCCTTAATTATACTAATCCCTTAGGATTAAATCTAGTAACCACTTCAAATGGTGTATTCTTTTTGCTTCTATTTACTAAATTATTGTAAGCAAACTCTGCTTGAGGTAAAACTAAATCCCAATTTCCAGGCTTATCTCCAAACAAAAATCTCAAAAATTTCCCTAAAATCCTATTCACAACTTCTTTATGTCCCTCGTTTTTTGGTGAAAAGTATAAATAAACTTCAAATCAGCTTTCAACTTCTTCCAAAGTATCCTCCAAAAATAACCAACAAATCTAATGTCCCTATCTGATAGAATGATCTTAGGTAATTCATGTAATCTCACAATCTCCTTGATAAAATAAATCAGCTACATGCACTACATCTGTAGTCTTCTTACAAGGAATAAAATTTTCCATCATAGGAAATCTATCTACAACCACAAAAAATTGAGTCATAGCCTCTCTGTTTTCTAGGCAATCTAAGCACAAAATCCATACTAATCTCCTCCCAAGGTCTGACTAGTACTATCAAAGGTGTATACAACCCCACATTGTGACTACTTCCTTTAGCAACTTGAAATACCTTAAAACTCTGTACAAATTTCCTCACATCCTTTTGAACTTGCAGCCAAAACTAATTCTCACTCACCAAAGCTATTGTCCTATCAATGCCAGAATGTCCTGCTAAACCTCCACTATGTTTCTCCTTAATTATATTATCTCTCATGGATATCCTAGGAATACATAAAAAATTACCTTGAAACAACATTCCATCCTGAATGAAATAATCTAACCACTTACTTCTATGTACAATAGTAGGTTCTCTAAATTCCTTCCAAGATTTAGCAAAGTTTGGATCTTCTTCATACAAGGTCTTCAACTCATTAAAACCCAATATTGCAATCTTCATCTCAATCAAAAAAGTCCTTCTACTCAAAGCATTAGAAAATTTATTTACCACACCACTCTTATGTTTCAACAAATGTATATATCTACATAAAATCAACCCATGTCATATGTCTCTAATTCAACTTACCTTGGCTACCCAAATACTTCAATTCTTGATGATCTATATACAGTAAAAACTCCCTAGGTAACAAGTAATGTCTCCACTTCTTCAAATATTGAGTCATATCATAGAATTCCTAATCTTACACTAAATACCTTCTCTTAGCATCATTAAAATTCTCACTGAAATAAGAAATAGGTCTCCCTTCTTGAGTCAAAATAACTCCAATTGCATCTCCACTAAAATTAAAGTCTACTTGAAATGCCTTATTGAAATCAATTAAAGCTAATATCGGGTGTTCATTCACCTTCTTCTTCAACAACTCGAAACTCTTGTTTCCATGTGTCCATTTGAAATCATTTTTATCACCTCTCATAGTTTCATTCATCGGTCCACAGAATAAACTAAAGTGTTTGATGAGCTTCTGATAGAAACAAGCTAACCCATGAAAAGATCTTACTTCTCCAACTCTCTCAGGTGTAGGGCACTCAACAATGGCTTTCACTTTCTCAGGATTCATCTTTAATCCCTTAGCAGATATTAAGAATCCCAATTATACAAATTCCTATTTCATGAAAGTACAGTTCTTGATGTTTATCAACAACTTCTCTTCTTTCAACCTCTTCAATACTTGTCTAACATGCATGTCAAATGTTCCTCTTTGCTCTTACTAAAAATCAAGATATCATCCAAAAAAATGACATACCCACCCAAGAACTTGTTTAGGACTTCATTTATCAGACTCATAAAAGTACTAGGTGCATTAAACAGTCCAAAATGCATTACCAACCACTCATACAATCCCTCATTTGTCTTAAATATAGTCTTCCACTCGTCACCTTCTCTGATTCTAATATGATGATATCCACTCTTCAAGTCAATCTTAGTGAAATAAATATCTCCACTCAAAAAATCTCTCAAATCATTCATCCTAGGTAAAGGAAACTAGTACTTAATCATAATCTAATTGATATCTATTGAATCAATGCACATCCTCCATTTTCCATCCTTCTTAGGTACCAATACAACACGTATTGCACATGGACTCAAAATTTCTCTGATCAACCCTTTGTGCAACAAATCTTGCACTTTCCTATTGAGTTCTTCATTTTCTATTGGTGTCATCATACATATTTCTTTATTTTCTTATAAACTATCTCCCGGTACCAAATCCATGCAATGGCTAATACTTGTTACTAGTGGTAATCCATCAAGTACATTATCAGATATGATGTTAGTGTACTCATTAAACAATCCAAATTTTTCCTTAGGATGTTTGTCTACCAAAAGATTCTTCTTAGACTCCTTAGGCACTAAAGAAAAACACACATTATTATGCTTCATGCCATCCAAAAAATTCCTTCCAACCACTAAACAGGTTCTTGCATCGGTACACACTTCACTCTTAATGGGTTCTTCTAAAGGCAACAAATTTTGTTTCATCCCATTAAAACCAATAGTATAAAAATTCCTTCTACTATCATGTATGGCTTTCTTATCATACTTCCATGGTCTACCCAATAATACATGACACACATCCATAGGCATAATATCAGTTTTTCAACTAACTCCTCTAAAGAAAGATTATCAGAACTTCCATTGACTATGCCAACATTATATACCTTGTTTTTCACCTTATATATTGTTCTAAATAAATTATTCATATGTATAGACCCCTTCTCTTGTTCTCCATGATATAGGATCCTTCTACTCATCAAGGTTGCACCTTCCTCTGATTGAATTTTGTTCATTGAACCAGTGGACTCTTCATCAGCAAATGATGTTCCCCTACCTCTCTCTACTTTATTCTCATAGTTACCTTGGTTGCATTCAAAATCTCTATGCCCAGCTTCACCACATTTGAAAAAAGTTCCATTGAACTTCCTTCTTTCACCACTTCCTTTCCCTTCATTCCGATAGGAACTCCTATCATTCTTCCTATACTGATCAATGTCCTTAACTCTAGGTTCATGTTCCCCTGATCTGCAATATATCTACCTATACCTATTTGAAATCTTCCACCTCTTCCTCTTTTTATTTTCTCATGACTTCTGTTCAGCTTCTCCTAAGCCTTCAAGGCCCACTTGTAAGCCTCTTCCACACTCCTAATCTATACTAGACTGACTTCATCTTGTATGGACATCCTCAAACCATTAAGGTAATGAGAAACTTGTTTAGCTTCATCATCTACATGACCATATCTAATGTTCAACTTGTAGAAATCCTCAGTCTAACCCTTAATTCTTAAGCCTCTCTGCTTCAAGTTCTGCAACTTTCTACACAAACTTACTTGATAGTCCTCAGCCAAAAACTTAGCTTTTAAATTGTTCACCATCCTATCCCATGATTTGATCTTGTCTTTACCTCTTCTCTGTCAATCTATCTGCAAAGTTTCCCACCATAGGGGCCCATGTCTTTTCAACTTGGTACAAGCATACTTCACCTTCCTTTATTCATTAGTCCCTTCAAGATCAAAATACTTATCCATCTATGTGATCCAATCTATCAACTCATCAACATCTAGGTTACCATGGTAATCAGGTTGGTTGAAATGAGGTCTCTGATTAACATTAGTTAATGCCCTAATGAATCATTCCTCTCCTTGATTCAACTCAGGTTATGCTTCCTGGTTATCTCCCTCTACTACTTCATTTTGATTGTGTTCATCTCCTTCTTCATTACTTTCATATTCAATATGTTGTCCTCTCCTCTGGGCTCTCTACTACTTCTAATCTTATATATATTTGCCTCACCAAATCCAAAATAGCTAGATCTGCATGTCGCGCTCCTCCTCTAGAATTTCTCCTAGCCATCTTCACAATCCATAGTCAACGTAGGTCAGATCCTTTCAACTGCCACCCCACAATAAAAACCTAAGGATGCAAAACATTTAGCTCTGATACCACTTTATGCAGTCAAGGATGGAGAAACCTCAAAAGACCAATCTAATCCTTCCAGCCAAGTAAACACAACAAAAATAACAAGAACACAAGGCCAACAATGAGAAAAATCCTTTGATTATGATCGGTAAATCAATTACAATAGATTTGCAGCATGAAGTCTCACATGCTAGACATACATGCCTAATTAGATCATAAATATCTTAAAAACCCTAGCTAAGCTATGCTCGATAATATTATGAAAACTCTCTTATCCCATAGGAACAAGTCCATAAGCTTAATAGCAATTACAATCATTGGTCGGCCTAGAAAAGATCACATTTTCCAAGAATAAGAAAACATATTATAATAATTAGGTCAAGATCCACAACAACTAGATCAACCTACAATGAAATTAATAAGAGATGCGATCAAACAAATAAGTTGGCCTCAAACGTAACACTGAGCTGGCAAGACCGGGATCAAGAAAACCAACTGGACGATCAAGAAAAAGATCAAAAACCCAACCACTAATCGGTAACATGAATATCAATATAGTACTGCAAAGAAACCAAAAGAACTCTTGCAAAATGAAACCAAATGAGATATGATCATAGAAAATGGTCCAACATGAAGCCACAAACACAGCCATGATTACAACAAACAAGAACAAATACAAATCTATCACCAACAGAAACAACAAACTGAAAGTAAACGGGCTAACAACTTAAAGCAAATGTTTTTGGTTGACGCAAGATTGCTTATATCTGAATATGCTCTTGCATCACAAACATCACAATCTAACATTTTGACTTGGTGCATTAAAATGAACAAAGGCTAAGAGAAAACTCTAACATTTCATTTTGGTGCAAGTTAAAATTGAACAAAACAAACGAACATTTTTAATTTGGTGTTATAAAAAGAACCTTGTTTGTTTGTTTCTTTTTATATTTTAGGAAAACATTGCCTTAACTTGAAATCTAGATTAACACCATGTCTTAAACTATTTTTTGTTCTTGCACGTGTTTAGAGTGGACCCACTTACAACACACACTATCCTCTCCTCTTACTCTTTTGGTATTGGGTGTAAGATAAAAGTGTTGTTAATGCTCAAATTGTTTTCTTTGTAGAGAGACCTATTTGGGAGGGAAGTGATCACCCACCAGAGAATGACCTGAAACTATCAAATACCCTGGTTGGTATAAAACAAGAATTTGAGTAAAATATGGTCTTATCTTTTCCAAGCTTGGGTGAGGTGTGTTGATGATAGTTCGAATCGGGGCGAATAGTGCCTAAGAAGACGACATGGTCAACTAGAGACTTTAGTATCTCAGATGTGTAAAAACTAATTGGGGGGGGAACATGGACCTTATTATGAACCGATTAAATAGAAGCCACATTTTTAGCCTTGTTATTGTTATCCAAAATCTAATCATACAACAAAATAGGCACTAAAACAGAAATTTGCATGTTATGTTACCCAATTAAAACTATCTTACAGTTTTTTATGATTTACATTCACTTATTACATTTATTATCAGATGTTTATGTACTCTAAGTATTGATCAGATCATTACATATTCAAAATTTATCATTGATCATTACATTGTGCATTCATAAGAATGTAGTACACGTGTTCTTTGATTCATGCTTCATGTTTCAATAAACATAGTACATTGCAAATGAAAGTAAACAACTGAGGTATGAAATAGGGGTCCCATGCATTGCCTTGTTTTTATATTGTATCTGCTGGTAGCTTGTCAGGTCCTCATCTGCATTCTAGGTCACTCCCAAGTCTCCATCAACATTCAGGTCCTTAGGGCAAAAATCTGCAAAAAGGAGAGAAAGAGAAGATGGTTAGATACTGATGGATCTAAGAAATGCAAAGGAAAGTTACATACATCAGCTATCTACTTATATCTGCATAGCATTCTGAAGTAATAAATGTAACAAGAAAACATAAATCAACACTCACTATAAGATAGTGTTAAAGGGACGTGTTTTTAAACATGAAACCTTTCACTTCTAACATCTATTGTAGTGTATGTTTTCAATTTTGAACAGGTCTCATAGCTTCATTGAGGAAATATTTCTCATGTTTTAAGTTCAATTTGTTAGTCCATCCAATCACATAATTCAATCAGTATTCATAAATGAATGTATGATGGCATTCACCCATAAACACTAACTGATGCATTTCATGTGATGACCCAACAAATTGAATATTGCTCTGTGTGTAAATGAACAAACATGCATAACTGAATGCAGGAATCAAAAGAAAAGAGTGGATGTCACGAGCCCGTGCTCGAACTCCATTTTTTTATGTAGAAGAGTGATTCTTGATTGAAAAAGAAGTTACTGTTCAGACACATGAAGGAATCAGAGAGACTACTGGAACAGAGCATCTGATGTCACTATTATGCAAATGTTCCCAATTTGAAAAAGTGTTGCTACAGTAAGTACATTTTTGCATTCAGTTGACTGTTATAAATGGATTGAAGTTCACTTAG
>MU226033.1:59303-81627 GCA_018584345.1 Thuja plicata
CTAATGGATCAAAAGCATATCTAACTATAGATCAAGATCAAGTTGTATATCTTGAATCTAGAGTTAACATGTAAATGCATGAATCAAGAATTGAGCCTAGATTAGTATAAATAGATGTTCATACTCATTTGTAGGTACATGAATTCCTAATAATTGATAGCCACAAAGAGCATCTAAGGAGCAGAAGGAAGAATTCACGCAAAGAGCAAAAATAGAATACATCAGTTAACAAGAGCACACAAAGGCTACCGATGAGTAGATAAAGGTAATACTCAATCATGGAAGGATGATTAACAGTATTTTTGGAGCTTCATAGGATCTATTTTATCAGCAATTGAAGATTGCATTTATCATTAGATCAAAGACTTATGTAGTTTCATTCCAACAAGTGCATCACCTCTAAAATCCTTTTGTGGAAGGTGGACTTAACTGTCCTTTGTAAATCTCTTAACAGAGTGCACACTTAATAGTGTTGCTAAAGCTTCAAATGAAGTAGATCTTAATAGGTCTCCACTGTAATACTCCTAACAGGGTAGGTCATCAGAAGTGACCAAATTGTAAGCCTTAACCAGCTCTTCTTATCTGCAAATAGTGAAGTTTGTGGGTAACAATACCCACCGTAGTTTTTACTTCCTTAACAAGAGTTTTCTGCGATACCATATCTTGTGTTATGTGTTATCAAATTTCATGTATGTTTCTTTTACTGTTACACATCAAATGGAAGTGATGAAACTGGACTGTTAAAATATTTTATTAGCAAGCAAATTGACTTGATTTGAAGAGATGAAGCCAATTTGATCAATATATCTAATTTCAATAATGAATAGCTCGTATAAGACTGATCTTGTCTGGTTTCAAGAGTATTAACCATTGATTAAATATTATCTCAACTTGATTTGATGCGATGAAGTTGAGATGCCCCAAGTGATGGGGTCTTGATTGAGGATGTGATCACTGGAATGTTGATGTCCTGATCTTGCCCCCTTGAGAGCCAAATTGAAATATGGCTAGGTTCCCTAGTTCAAGAATAAGTTGATTTGATTAGAAAGGGGTCCCAAGTGGTTAGGATAGAATCTACACTTGATGGTAAGTCCTATTGACCAAGTTTGACTACAATTTATGATAGGAGGATTGGCTGAAAGAAAGTATGAGAGGTTTCTATTGGTTTGGAGTCCAGACAGAATGATTGTGCAAGCCATCAATTGCAGTTGACTAAAAAACTCAAACATCAAAAATGACAAGTAAAATGATTTCATATTTTGATTTCAATCCTAAAAATGGAATCAAGACGGTCGAATTAGCCAGGGGTGTCATTTTCACATCAATAAATGCATAACTAACCACTTGGCAAAAGGAAGATTGATCAATTGGAGCCTAAGATCCTTCACATTGGAGAGAGATAAAGCTATTCTAAGAATTTCAACACTATGCAAATGCAATGCAAAAGTAAAATGAATGAAACCTAAGGTGTAGTCACTGAACTTTAGCCTTGAAATTTTTTCATCACCGAGCATTTTTGGAAAATTGGAGTCACTATAATCCTTACTGGTGCCATTGCGACCATAAGAATATGAATATGACTTTCATCTAATAATATATAAGGAACTAATGTAAGCATCAGGGCACAAAAGTTGAGATGTCTTGAACGTTGTTTCCAGTTGATGTTGTAAGAGTACACCAGTATCGGGGCATTCAAAGCTGAGATAACCATGAGTGTAATCTAGTGTAAAAAAGTAGAGCAATAATAGTTAAGGAGATTGTTCTGAGCTCACCTTCGTGAACAAGTAAACAAGATCGAGGGATGTGAGGCTTTTTCGCCTTAATGTAGGAGCTCTTATCACATACACCCTTGTTTATTTGGCATTGCAGGATCATTGGGACCACACCAACAAGCAGTAGACAAAGAATAGATTTAACAAAGTCAATGAGAATAAAGGGCATACAAAGAGAAGTTCAGAATACTTTAGCCAGTCTCAAATTTTTCGGATGTGTACATGTACGAGGTGTTGAGAAATACTGTCATTCTTATGAGTGCAATGTATTTGATTTTTATTGATCTGCTATTTATATTTGTGTTATCTGATGTGTGTTGAGAAACACAGATGTATCCAAATAGGTAGTGTTAAGAAACATTGTTGATTAAGGTGTTAAGAAACACTAGTGTGTCAGTAATGAGGTGTCCTTCAGAAATGACAAGATTACTAACTCTGATTTGGTGAAAAATGTGATCAAAGTGAGATCCTTGCCCCCTAGTAATGAATTTGGATAAAAGAACTGACTTGACTCACACTGTTGGGACAAAGCTGATTTGATTGCCCCCAGTCCATGACTCTGGATTGGTTTTGAGCTAGGAGGGTTCTCAGAAAAACCACGATGTCATTAAAGTGACTAAAAGCTTATGCACAAACTAAAGCAAAAAGGATTGCCAAGACTAAGAATTAATAGATGGGGCGTTGAGTATAAGAGGCGCCTGTTTACCAGGTTTTCACCTACTTGGAAGAGATTTTATTTTTTCTACCAAGGCGCCTATTTACTAGGTTTTCACCAAGGCACTTTTTCCTCTTTTTCAAATTTTATTAATTTTTTTTAACTTTTTTTATTTTTTTTATTTTTCTCTTTTTGATTTTTTTATTGATGCATTAGAGTGCCTGTTTACTAGGTTTTTACCAAGATGGTCACTTTTTTTCAGCACTTTTTCCATTTTTTAGTCTTTTTTCCAGATCATAAATATGGACATGGTGCTATTCACTGAGAATGCCTTAGGTGTAGAACTTCTTCAGATGGAGAGTGTTGATGGGCTCCAGAGGTGTTTTCCTTCAGGTGTGGAGAGTCGATAGGCTCCATACCCAAATGATGCAATTATGATATAAGGACCCAGCTAGTTGGATTCAAATTTCCCCTTTTGTTCCCTATGTGACTAATTACAGAGATTCTCTCTCAACACTAGGTAACCCACCTAAATTTCTCTTGGTTTGACCTTTTTGTTATATCCTCTATACTTTATTTTCTAATAAGCTCTAAGGTGATCGAATGCCACTTTTCGACACTCATTCAATAGTTCTAGTTCTTGCAACCTTGAGACCCTATGATCTTCATCTATAATTAGCCTTCATAGAGTAACCCTCAGAGATGGGAGTTCTAACTCTGTGAGTAATACTTCCTCTGCTCCATAGATGATCGCAAAGGGGGTTGCCCCAATAGGCATTCTCATACTTGTTCTATAAGCTCATAGTGTGGTATTGATCTGCAAATGCCAATACCGTCCATATTTTTTCAAAATATGATGTAAGATTTTCAAAAAATAAATATTAGAGGCCTCAACTTGTCCATTACCTTGTGGATAGTAAATGGAAGAGTAGTGTTGTTTATCTTGAACTTCTCACAAAGTTTGTCGATATTGGTTTTTTTAAATTATCCTCCAATGGCTGAAGGAATGCCATATCTACAGATAATGTGATTCACAATGAATAAGGCCACATGTTGGCCATTAGATTTGATTAGTGAGACTGCCTCCACCCACTTTGTGAAATATTTAGTGGTGGTGGTGATGAACTTATGCCTGTTAGAATAAGACGGGTGTATCTGACCAACGAGGTCAAATTCCCACTGTTGGAAGGGATAGTGTGTGATAAAGGGAATCACTTCCCCTACTGGAGAATGTATAAGGTTTCCATCTAGTTGGAATTTCTTACACATCTTTGCATATCTAACCACTTCCGTTTCCATGTCTAGACAATAATAACCCTCTCTCAATAGTTTTTGGGCCAGAGTCAGACCATTAGAGTGAGAACCAAAAATACCATCATGGACCTCAACCAATACATGTAGACTCCTCTTTTTCTAGACACCTAAGTAATCTACCATCTAGTCCTTGTCTATAAATATCATCAGCTATGAGAACATACAGTGAGGCATTACGAATAAGGTGTCATCATTCATTGAGGGTAAGCGCATCAAGGATGACCTGATTGCACAGGTAGGCGTAGACATGTTTGTATTAGGATGAATCTTGTGCTATGATTGTGTAGACCATGTGGGAATCAAGGGAGTTGTAAGCATGGAAATGAATTTCTTCTACTAGGAACTCGTAGCATAAGTCTTCCTCTTTTGGTTGTGATGATTCTAGTGTAGCCATTGCATCAGCTACTTTGTTTTGTGTCCTCGGGAACTGTTGAAATGTGATGTGGGTAAAATATTTTTTGAAGTCGTAAAAAAATCTCTTATAAGGCATGGGCTTATCATCCTTATTTTGGTAAACATCATTGGTTTGGTTGATGATGAGTTAGGAGTCACCATAAAGGTGTAAATCAAATATGTTCCATTCGATAGCTAGTTTGATTCCATTAACCAAGGCTTCATATTCCGTGATTTTATTTGTACAAGGGAAAAATAGATTTTATGCCTTATGTATGGAATATCTTTTAGGTGTGATGAATAGTACACCTACACTTGAACCCAATTGTGTGAAAGATCCATCAAAGAACATTTTTCAAGACCTGTGAGTTATGTGCAGAATAGAGCCTACTAGAAATTTAGCATTGATAGGGAGATCATCTTGTAATGAATCATCAACCATTTTATCTCTAATATCCTATCCTTTGATTTATTTGTGCTCAACATATTTGATTTCAAACTCACTGAGGAGCATGACCCATTTTGCTAGCCTGCCAGTTAAAATTGCTTTACTCAATAGATATTTCAATGGATCTATCTTTGCAACAAGCTTAGTAGAATGAGCTAACATATATGTCTCTGCTTCTAAGACACAAATAAAACCGTGATAAAATATTTCTCTATCACTGAATAATTAATCTCATACAAGACTAAGGTTCTACTGGTGTAGTAGATGGCTTGCTCTTTCTTGTTTTTGTCTTCCTATGCCAGGAGTTCCCCCAGTGATGTTGTTGTGGAAGAGATATATATGATAAATGGTTTTCTAGGTGTAGGAGGCATAAATATCAGTGGGTTTTCCAGGTATGATTTGATCTAATCAAATTTCTTTTTACAGTCTTCATCCCATTGATATGTTATTCCCTTATGCAGAGTTTTTGTGAATGGTTGTTATTTGTCTGCCAATTGTGAGATAAATCTCCTAATAGACTAAATTCTCCCTTTGAGTGTCCTAATCTGACTAATGTTCTTAGGTGGTGGAATCTCTAATATCACTTGTACCTTTTTAGGTTCTACCTCTATTTCTTTCACTAAGATAATGTATCCCAGAAAAATTTCTAGAGGTTACACTGAATGCACACTTCTTTGGGTTTAGTCTAAGTTTGAACTGCTCCATTCTATAGAGAGTTTTGCCCAAGTCCTGTAAGTGCATGGATCTTTCCATGGTTCTGACAAGTATATCATCCACATAATCTTCTATATTTTTATGCATCATGTCATGGAATATTACTGTGATAGCCTGTTGATAAGTAGCCCCTGTGTTTTTTAGTCCAAAGGGCATAACATTCCAGCAAAAGGTGCCCCAAGCACATGTGAATGCAGTCTTTTCTTGATCTTTCAGAGAAATTTTGATTTGATTGTATATGGAGAAACCATCCATGAGAGATTACATTTTGTACCTAGCTATCATATCTATAATCATATCAATGTTTGGCAAAGGAAAGTCATTCTTTGAACAAGCCTTGTTAAGATCCCTGAAGTCAGTACAGACTGATGAGCCTCTTAAACGGTCATCTTTCTAAGTGCTTTTTATTTTCTTTTCAACAGTTTATTTGCAAAATAGATACATGGACTTATGGTTTTATATGCATATTTTATATGTGTAAAGATATTAAGTAGGAAAGTGGATGATATAAGAACATGGTATATTATCTTAAAACTGATGGATAGAAATGACAGAATGCAGTAATTATATATGCTAATGAATGATCCTTTTCCTATGCTATGTTTGTGGGTAGTTTCCTTCATGTATCCATATGCCTTGCAAGAGTATTAATTATAACTTAACACTTTCTTCCTAATATTAATGTTGTGAATATGTATGTATCAAAGGTTGTGTGTGCATTAATCATTTTGCAGGGATCAGTCATGGCGCATTTTAAGATCAGCATAATGGTGTTGAAGAAGTCAAAACTAGTTTTTGCTACAAGATGCCTTTATGTTGAAGAATTAAAGTAAGCGATTGAGCAAGTTAACATGTTACTGCAAGATCTTCTCATGAGGAACAAGTCAATATAATTTTCTGTTAAATGCAGTGTGCGGATCTAGGACCCACAACAAACTATATTCTGGGAGGACTTATTCTTAATTACTACTATTTCTGTTATGAGCTGTTATGTATCTATAATGATCCTCATTAATGGAGTGATCTTAGATTTAGGGAGTATTTGTAGTTTTCCTTTAAATAAGACGTCTGTTGTAACTCTTGAGAGTTAGTTGAGTTAGTTGATTTTTCTAAATAGAAGCTGATATAGCTGTAATATTATTTTTATCTATCCAAGTGTATTTTCCATGAATGAATAGAATGCACAGTTTGAGTTCAATTCTTTTATCTTGATTGTTTTTATATTCACTCATCCAAGGGGGCCCACTTGGTGAGTGAATTACTTTGTTAGAGTAGGAATCATTTCGATGCCTATTTAGAAGTAAAGTAGAACTCTGTTTTTCCTATAGCCACTAGTAATAGAAATAGTAGATTGTTCATGTAGCATAGGCAGGTAGAGTAGTTCTTATCCATGATTACTTGTTTTTCTAGAGTAAGCACATTTACTTATGTTAGCATATATTTCCTGAAGCTCAATTCATTTCAATTTCATAGGATTAGTCATGAGGATTAAGAGAGTTTGAAGCATATACTTTGCAGATGTCATTCCAAGTTTACATCCCTGGTCGATAATTAAATGAGGCTGAATGATCTAATTAGCAACCATTTAGGGTGTCCAATCCTAAAATAATAAGTCCAATGTTATGGGTTTCTGAGACAATTTTTTAGCCAAGCATAATCAATAGCTCTAATGAACCCAACTTTGAGTAGTTTTTCCAATTCTACCTTTATCAACAAAGCAACATGAGGGTGCATTTTTTGGAGCTTTTGTTTCACTGGTTTGACACCTGGTACAATAGAGAGATGGTGTATAATTATATTTGGATCTTAACTAGGCATGTCTGAGTAACTCCATCCAAATTTGATTTTTTCTCTTTAAAGAAATTAGTGAATTATTTAAGCTCTTCTGTTGATAATGATTGTACTACATGAATGATGTGTAGATGCTCTGTTGTCCCAATATTCATAGGTTGTGTTGGTTCGATCAATACTGACGATGGTTCCTAGAAATGAATAGGCAGGATATCAAGTACCTCATCCTTTGGCACCTCAGAGAGGTTTTCACCATCAGATACGTATTTTCTTTTTACTATTTTGTGTTCTGAAACCTCCATAATGTGGTTTTCGCATTCAAAACTTTTATTCTTTTTTGTTTTAATTTTATGACTGATGTACTTGATATTTTCTTTAGTCATATTCATGCTAGGTTCACTGGTACAAGAGTTTATTGGTTCAACAATGTTTAGGTAGTAGGATAGAGCATACTCATTAGGGAGTGTAGGAAGGTTTATATGTTATGCTCGCAAGCCCTAGTTAATGAGTTCAAGATGTACAAGTGGCAATGGATTGATAGGTTTGAGGTTGTTCATAGTATTTTCATCATAAACCTAGACTGTTAAGTAGAGACCTAAATTGGTACCCTCTGTAGATGTTATCAAATTATTAAGAGACCTAATGGAATTGTCAAATCCCATGTCAGGGATTGAAGGTTCTAACTCGTCAGATCTAGACCCTAAATCCTCACCTACCTTGAATGAAGTTACATATTTTTGTACCATATCCATCTCTTTGTGTTGAGTCCCTCTGACAGACTATCAAACTCATACTCATGAGAGTTCATTTTAGCATAATCTGCCATATCTAGGACATGAGTGAAGTCCACTTGTTGCCCCCATTTTGGGTGAGCTCTATCTAAGAACTTTGCTATGGTTATGTCCACATTTTCTACCTCAGGATCTTGCTGAGATGCGGTGACCTCTGACTGATCAGGAATCACTAGTGATTCCCTTGAGACACACTCTTCAGTAGTGTTGATCTATGGTGTTTTTTCTTCTTGTTCAAAGAGGAAATATTGTACACATGGAGGAATAGGATACATATATTCATCTTCATCATCAAAATCATCCCCCTTGCAAGTGTGTGTGTCACTACTTTGAATTGTTGTGTCTAAAGCCACTTTGTTTTGATTTTATTCATCTAGATGGATCTTGTCTTTCTTTTCTTTTTCTAGATGGGATTTTCATTTCTATGCCTTCTTGGATAGGAAAGCTAGATTGATTTTTTCTTTAGACTATTAGTATTCAATAGAGATGGGTTCCAGAAGTCCATTTTGGTTACATCTAAGGGGTCCATTTCCTAGATAATTCATTTTTTGAGCCAGTTCATACCCCACTCCATATGTCTCTAGGGATATTTCACATTGTTTTGCTTTATTGTTCTCAGGCTCCCTATATAGCCATTCCAAAATGGCATGTTCTTCTTTCTCGTCTTCTAATGGTATATCTTCTTTAACAAAATCACCATCATAGATTGCTTGAGCTAGTGTTGATTTCATCTCTTTTGAAGGCTCTCATAGGACCTAGGTGATGTGGGAAGAGATGTGATTGATAGGACTAGTTCCAGTATGTATCCACTCATACCATTGTCATTTATTTTCACCTTCTTTTCCATTTCTTTCATTAAGTTTCTAGTCGACTCTGAAGCCTCTCTGTTATGTGGGATGAGATTATCTATTGCCTATCACAGTGCATTACATGCATAGATGTTGTCTATAGGAATGTTGACTTCGACACTATTGAATGCAAATTTGATGCACTAATGGGAGGTGGATGGAACAACTTTCATCTCATGAAACCAAGGTCTTCCCAACAAGATGTTGTAAGACAATGGAAGATCCAATACCTAGAAGATGACCTCTCTATTGACTGGTCCCACTCTGATAGGGAGATTTATGAGACCTTTAGAAGATCTCTCTTTTTCATCATATGCCTTTATAGTAATTTTATTCTTTGGATCAATGACATACTCAAAAAAGCCCAATTATTCAATTAACTTATATGTACAAATGTTCAGTCCTACACCTTTATCCAACAAGACTCATTTGACATTATGCGTATTAACCATGACTTCAGTGTGCAAGAGAAGATTATGTGGATGACTCAAGGAGTTATCATCTTCTTCCAAAAATTATAGATAGTGTGGCAAAGTCAAATGACCCACCATAGATTGAAACCGATCTAGATCAAAGTCTTTGGGGACATTAGAAGTTGATAAGGCTTTACCTAAGATCTCTCTATGAACCAGAGGGATTTTTGAGCAATTCCAAGATCAAAATCTGGGCGTTTGTTCTTTGCGATTGCTCGACTATGCTCTAGTGCGTAGCATGGGAAAAAGCTAGTTGCTTAGACTGTGAGACCTTGGAGGTACTCACTGTTGATTGTGTTTTTCATTGGCACCCACTTTTTGGATGTCATTGGTTGGTTTTGGGATGAGGAAGGGTTGGAAGATCCTCCCCTGCTTAAGGTTACCTTTTCTTGCACTTGAGTCACGACATTGGCCATTCTGGACTCCTTCTTATCATTTTTTACAATGATGGCGTTACAGTACTCATGAGAGACTAGTTCAACCATGTGGATGAATTTATCATATTGGGTGTTGTATGTATGATTGATCATAACACCTTGTTTAGAGATTTCCCCTTTTTAATATTCAAGTAAGGGGTTCTTGAATGCCTTGTGATCGACATTTGTAGCATGGTTGTCAACTGTGATTGTTTCATTTTCAATTAGATCTCGGATCTCATGCTTTAACCTCATATAGTTCTCCATTGTATGTCATTTATTCTCATGGAGCACATAGTAATCATTTTCTCTCCACCATTTTGGTTTTATCTCTGGTTTGTATGGCTTGGAGTTATCTTGCAAACTGATCAGTTTGTTTTCTTGAGTAGAGTCTTGAGAGCCAACTCATAAGATTCTCCCAAAGGATCGAAATCACTCTTGTCTTTAACCCAAGTTTTTTCTTTCATGAGGTTTCAAACCCCTTTGGAGGGAGTCTTCAAGGTGTTTTCAACTACTTTTAGGGATTTTGAGCCACTCGTTAAGTTGAATACTATCAGTTTGGATTGAGGAGCAACATGATTGACTACTCCATTGTGCATCACATGCTTGTTTTTATTCCAGTATTTACTCTTATCTTTGGAACTGGAACTAAATTTGGTTTCTTTTGAAAGGGAAATCTCACCTTTCTTAACAAGCACAATTTCAATCCTCGATACACTCTTCACAAGTTGATCAAAAGTGGAGAGATATTGCATCTGAAGGGGATAATTGTACTCTTCAAGTAGCACGTTGGTAAATATATCTATATTTTTAGACTCAAGAATGAGTCGTGGATATCTAAAAAATACTCTTCTCCACCACTGAAGAAAATTCAAGAATGATTCTCCTGTTTGTAGTTGAATATTGCATAGTTTGATCATAGATACAAGATGTTGTATATTATATGAATACTTTTTTAGAAATAGATTCATCATTTTCTCAAAAAAAATTATTCCAGTGGGCAACTTTGAAAACCACTCCATAGCTTGACCACCTAAACTTCGGGGAAAGAGACACATGGGATATGTCTGCTCATGTATAAACTTTATACATAGGGCACAAAATTCCCGAATGTGATCTTGTGGATCAGAATGATCACTATACTTGTCAAATCTAGGAATTTATACTCCATGTGGAAATGGAGGTAAGTATAGGTCCTTTTAAAAAGGAAATGGACAAATGGTGTCCATAGAGAATTTTTTCATTGGTTTCTCCTTTTCTTGTTTCATTTCTTGCATTTTTGTTTGTAGAGATTGGATTTGTTTGGTCAAAAGTATCATAGGAGTTTCCTCCTCTCTAGCAATGATATCTTCTACTCTATAATGAGACAGAAGTTGGGATCCTTGTTGAGATAGTTCTAAGAAGTATTGCTCTTTATCTCTATTCATGGTAACCTTCATCACCTTGAGGAATGTTTGGTCTTGTAGACATTTGTTAACTTCTTCCTCAAGATCTTTAGGATCATTAAAATTGCAGTGGATTTCAACGTCATAATTATTTTCCCCAAACATTGTTGGTTCATGGTAGTCTGTCACAGGGAGGGAATGACTCATGTCTAGTGTTTAGTTGTTCCTCAAACAAAGGATTTTTCTTAAACTGTAGACACTTTCCTTCTTATTCTTTTGTATAGGTTATGTTAAAATAACTCCCAGTTTGTACAAGAATTGACCATACAATTTGCCTAACTAGTGTTGGATTAAAATCGATGTGTCAACTAAGTCCAAGGTCAAATAAAGATGACAACAAGATATCTCCAACTGAGAGGGAGAAGCAATGACTCCTATCTTGAGTCAAGGTTAACAAACCTGCTTTCGCAACTTAGAATAAGGACAGTGTGGACAAACAACAATTGAATAGCTATGGACTAATCTATGGACTAGTATGACAGTATTGAGGTTTCATGATAACAAACTCAGATTAATCAAAAGGTTGTTACCAGATACAAGAGTAGTATGAACTCGCTAAAATGTAGTACAAAATCTAGGCAAAAACCCAGTGTACAATGAAACCCAAGTTGAAGTGTTTTAAGTTATAGTGCTTGTTTTGTAATTTTTAGTTTTGGATGTTGATGTTTCAATTTTTGCAAACACTTAAAACATAGTATGATAAAGTAAAAATCACATCAATAAAACTCCTACTCCTATTTGGATGGAAAATATAATACTTGTTTGAATCCTCTTAAAATAAAATACCCATTCAAGTTGGACAGTTAGACGCTTGGCATCACTGGATCCCCTCCACGACACACACTTCTCAGGCCTACCAAGCTTTAAATTTCTCAAGATCTGAGGATCCTGATAAATTTATTGTCTCAACAAGAGGGGTACATGAGAGGTTTCTGTTAGGTTTAATGGGAAGTAGTACTGAGAGGGGAGGGGTAAATCAGTACCTCTAAAACTTTTTCATATCCTTTAATCAATTAACCTTTGTAATCAATTGCATATCCATTCAATTTGATCTACACTATCTTTGTGTGAGTTATATCAATTCATAACATTAATAAACATGTGAGTCATTCATAGAAACATTCATGAACATAATTGACACATAACACAAGATATGATATTGCAAAAAACTCCTGTTAGGAAGTAAAAACTGCGATGGGGATGGTACCACAAAAGTTTACTATCTGTAGAATGGAAGGGGCCGGTTAAGGCTTACAATTTTGATCACTTCTGATGATCTACCCTGTTAGGAGTATCGATGGAGACCTATTAAAGTCTACTCTATTAAGAGGTTTTAGAAACACTATTAAGTGTGCACTTGGTTAAGAGATTTGATATTGGATTGTTAAATCCACCTTTCTTGAAAGGAATTTTTACACTTTGCTCCACTTGTAAGAATGACAGCAAATTAAAAATTGACCTAGTAAATGCAATCTCCTATTGTTGATACAGATCCTATGTAGTTCACATAAAAATATTTTCACCTTAGCCATGATTGAATAATACCTCTAATTATCGGTTTCCTCTGTTCTTGGTTCTTCTAACCAAATTCTTCTTTTTCAGTACTGGTTCTTGAAACTCTCAATTCAATCCATAGATGTGTTCATTATGTTCTCCTCTCTCTTGCACATGCATTCTAAAGAATGATTATATCATCTATTTATAGATGGATTGACTTCATCAAGTTGTGATAAAAATAATGTTATCTCTAAGATCAGGTTTACAACTTACACCTAGATCTCCTAGTCTATGTGTTTTAAATCAGTTAGACTGATTAAAACACTTACATTAATGTTTCTTGTCCCTAAATAAATGGATTTAAAAACAATTAAATATCCTATAAATAGAATACCCTTGCTTTATCTGATGTGGAAGTCAGATCCACTTTTTGTGGGCTGCAACTGACTTTTGGTTCTGTCTGTCGGTCATGCTTGACTGTCCTTTAGTTTTTACTGTCGGTTGCACTATATCTATTTTTTTGGTCTGCACTGTAACTTGCATTTTGGGTTCCTCTGTCGAGATCCACTTTATCTTTCTGTATTGTGATTTTCGGTTTACACACTACCTTGTGTCATCGGTTCTCTCTATACTTAGTCATTTTTGGTGATCTTCTAATCTGATCTTTGGTTTTCTCTTTATTGTCTTTCAGTGTAAGCTTACCGAAAGTGTTGTTTGTATACTAATGACAAATTAATGTCATCAGTTTCTTAGGCATACACGTCTCACAATGCCCGTATCAACAAGTAGAAATGATTTTGGCTACTACTCCAAAAACATGTTAGTAAAGATATATGTTTAAGTGTATCCTTCGTGTCCATGCAAGCACAATTGAGGTTGCTAACCCCACAAAGCACCTTAGTACAAATAGTCATGATACGTGATTGAGACCCGTAGGACCTGCTATGTGTTAGATGAGAGTTGAGTATAAGCTCAAATGTCATTTATCTTCTAAGACTTTAGTCTTGAGGAAGCATTTTATTATAGTGAGTTAGAGTAGCTTGGTGTTAGCTCATTCTCACTTGGGTCATTCTCCAGGGTGAGTACTTTTTCCCACTTGGACAAGCCCTCTAAAGTTGCAGGTCTCAAACAGAAAATGACAAAAATGTTTCTATATTTTTTATCATCCCTAGAAGGGCGAGAGCATAATCTCCTGACACTATTTCCATTCCTAAGACACCAAACAGAAGTTAATTTTAAAATGTCTTGCATGTGGGTTCCTAGTTCAAAAAAAACATGAAAATACACAAAATTTTTGCTGGTCTGCAAACACAGCAACCTGCAAGACAATCCGTCAGTAATTTGTGTTTTAGTCTTCTTTTTCATTCGTCCTGCAAACCACAATTAAGCTTCAAATCAAGAAATAGTCATAAAAATAACAACTAAAAAAACCGTTAACATTAGAAAATCAAGAAAACTTGCATTTTTTAAGAACTTGTTAAATCCTGAAATTTGGCTAAGTCTGATTTTTAAAAAAAAATCTCCCAAAATCTAGAATTTGCATTATAACTCCTAGAGCTCTCAAACCATTGTCAAACATCCTGAAAGTATATATTTAAAATATAACTTAAAGTATAAGAAAGGTAAATATGTCACTTATAATTAAATAGTATATTTTAAATTTAAAATTTGGAAAAGAAAAAAATAGTAAAGAAAGCTTGTTGTTCTGCCAAAAACCATAGCAGATTCTCTAAAATATCAACCAAAAATCCAAACTGAGTGTACGGAATAGAAAATCTGAAACTTTAAAAAAAACATGTGGAATCATAAATTGATTTTTTGCCCCACGGTGGGTGCTACAAATGTGTGTGTGAAAAGTGTACAAGTACCTATAAGTTGCAAACACACACTTCAATGAGTCATTACGTGGTTAATCAATCAACATATGAAAATCAAGATACAAAATCAAATAAGCTAACCAAAACTGACTCATTGCCTTCTAGTAGGCATGAGTTTAGACTTTTCTCTCAGGTCATTGCAAAATTCCAGCGACTACACCTATTCTAAATGAAGGATTTAAAAGCTAGATGATTGAGTAATCTAAATGAAAAATACAAGATTATTTTTGGTTAATCCAAAGTTATTTAGATTGATTTTACGCACCAAAAGACGTGTGAATTCCTTTTAAAATCCCAAATTGAGATGTGAGCTCTAATTTACCAAACTTGAATGCTTTGAAACAACTTAAAAAAAATAACAATAACTTTAAATGCTCAAATAATAAATGAAATCTAGAATGCTAGAAAATGTTGCAGAATAAAAATAATAAAAAAAGTAAGGATCTTTTGTGAAGGAAATGAGGTTCTCTCTTATAGAAATCTCTCTCGAATCGACGGTCGAGATTGAAAGCCAAAGAGTGGACAGGATTCAATTTGAAGAAGCACAATCCACATGCATGGAGAATGATTGGTTGAGAGAGTTAGTTAATTGAACTGACTGATCAGTCATTTAGGAAACTTCCAAAATCTATTTTCAGTTAACTAGATTGTTTCCAAAATGACAAATAAACAAGAATGAGTTAACTGAATAAAACAAATTTGTTTCCAATTTGAGAATTAGTTAACTGAAATTGATGACATAATATGCATTTTTAAAGATTTTAATGATTTTAATTGCATTTAACTCAACTTTATTAATTTAATTCTTTTTTTGGATTTTATTGACAATTTAGAAATGTATTTAATCAATATATTAGAATATCAATTAAATAATTAACCTAAGGTTTATTTTCCAATGTAATGTATTTTTAGGAATTAATTAATTAATCAAGTACGATGATTAATTAGGACCTAAGGTTCATGTCAAATTAGCTTGAAATTGATGAATTGACTATTTGGTTTAGGACTTAGAATAATCAAGATTAGGGTTTCTTGATAAGCAATTGATATTAGGGGTCTAGGGTTTAGATAACCATTTTTAGATCATTATAGATCCCATACGACAAAGTCAATATATTTGCAGAGTTTTCTAAACAATTCATGTGTTAATATACACACAACGTGGAGAATGAGCTTTCTCTCCTCGACCCCTATAGTGCCAAATATAAGGGTGGAAAAAGCCTAGCTGACTACCTCCAAAGGTGGAAAATCCTATCAACACAAGTGTCATACAAACCCCCCAAAAAGCACTTGGTCAACATTTTCATTGACAACCTCTATCCCAAAGTGGCTCACTACATGTGCATAAACTGCATCATACCTACAAGGACATCTGAGAGAAAGGATTGGATATCGATAAAGGCCTTTTGGACAAAGGCATCATCAAACACTACAAGGAAACACAACATGATAGACCTAGTACTAATCATCCATGCTACTGGAACAAGAACAAGAATGTTATAGGTGATGGGGCCACTAGCAAGAAGCATGTCCAAGTTTTCATTATTATCCCTAAACCACCACTACCTATCTGTTAGAAGATGTGAAATAACACAAATTCTATCTCTATCCCTCAAGGACAACCCCAACCCCACGCTTGGAATAATCAAAAGCACACCTTCACCCCTTTTGGTGAATAACATGTTGGATGTTATCTTCTATAGAATTACCAACAACATATGATTGGCTACCCATAGACTCAACCCTTCGACGAATCTACTCCTAAAATCTCATGGTATAAGGAGAATGAGTATTGTGATTATCACCATGTTAAAGGACATGACACCATCAAATGCATGAATTTGAACCATTATATCCAAGATCTTATAGATCATAAAGATATCACAGTCAACTCCCCATCACAAGCATTGCCAATGCAAATCTACGGATCTAGAAAAATGTGTTTCCTAAACACGATGTGGGAATATGCCCCACCAACACAAATCAATGACCCTAGAACCAAGGGGTAGGTAAACAAGGTGATCATGGTGAAATAAAATATTACACCACTACCTATATCAATTATGAAAACATTGTTGGTGCATCACCCAAGTTGAGCTCTTTGTTGGCATGATCCACATCAAATGATAGGATAATGGGTACGTGATCACCACATGATGAGGAAGACTATATATTATCAGTGCCACCACCACATCTTCCTCCACTACATAAGATAACCTTTTGGAACATCTCATGAATACACCTGCACAAATCTTCATCTTAGATATCCTATGTACATCACCCATCCAGCAAGAGATTCTCACAAAGGCCCTACATGATTCACATGTCCCAAATGACATTGATCCCACACAATTCCAAGTGATTGTGGGCCACCTCTCATCATCACATGGCCTATCATTCAAACCATCTGACATGTTTGACTCTTTCATCATCAAATGGGTCATGATAGATAATGGCTTGGCCCTAAACCTATGTCTTTTAAAATTCATAACATTGGTGGGGTAAACCCAAGATTATATTGCACAAAAAATTATAACCATCAAGGCATGTGAAAATATATAATGTACCTCTGAAGGTACTATTTCATTAACCATTCAAGTGGGCCCAATAATACAAAATAGGGTATGCAACATTTTTTATCTTCACCTCCTCTATAACATCCTCCTCGATCGCCCATGGATCCATGCCATGCAGGTAGTTCCTTATACATTTCTTCAATGCATCAATTTCCCCCATAATGGTACTAAAGTCACCATCCATGCTGATCCCCAGCCTTTTTCATACTATCATGCATTAGAGGCTTCATTCCCCCATTCAAATCATTGTCCCATAATTGAAATTAGTACCTCTATTTCAATCTCTTCCCGCTCTCACACAGATCCTAAGATCATACTCACCTCCACACTTTCCACCATCAAGATCAACAACAAAGGTTGTGGGGAGTACAATTTATCAGATGCATTTATCGTAGGGGCATTACCCATCGATCCCCACACTCAAGGATGTTTGTCCCATCAGATTCAAACCAAGAAGAAAGAACCCCAACTCAAGAAAACTAGGAACTCAACATTCCTCTCCAATGGGAACTTAGATGAAGAAGAGATGGGGGAAAACATAAATAGATGGTTGTACCAAGAAGCTCCACCCCCTAAAAATGTACTCCTTGACTACTTTAAGGAAAAATATCCAAAATCCCACAGATTGGATACTGAGTGATGGGATTACCAAGGAGGTGGTTTAGGCCATGAAGAAACTTGCATGTAGGCTCCTCTTGAGCCTACTGAACAACCAAAGAACCAAGGTCTTAGATTTGTCCTAGCTACGACTAAGGTCACCAATGCAACTAACTATACATTTTGTAATATCCATGACAAAATTGTTGAAGTTGAAGACATTCCTAAAGAATAATTTAAGAGATCTTCTGATGATATATTTAGTGATGAATCTTTTTTAGGTAACTCCATCCTTCACAAACTCTCCATCAACCTCATTGACCTTCCACTCATACATCCTGAACTCATAGATTGGGATAAACCAAGCATCACCCACATTGATGTGTTCCAAAGTGAGAAGACACTCCTAGAATTCATGGGGGAAATAGAAAGATGATAGGACTCACGTCATGATTCTACACATGTCTACAAATTGTACCACAAGGCATATTTTGGAGAAGAGGAGGTCCTTAGTCACAAAAGAAAAAATCAAAAAAGAAAAATATGGGTCTCCTAGTGAAAACCCCTATGGGGAACTTCTTGCCACTAAATAAGTAAAATAAAGGACATATCCTCAGGAAAAAACCTTTTTGAGGTGCTAGAGGATGAGGACTCTTCTCTTCCTCTCATCCATGATTATCAACAAGAGAGGTCATCTGTTCTAATTGAAGAGACCAAGCCTGTCAATTTGGGAACATAAGAATGTCAGTGAATCACTTACCTTGGAGCCTCACTATCAGAGGTAAAAGAAATGGTTTTCAAGGCACCCCTCTGTGAAGCCACTATCAACTTTGTATGGTCTTATTCTCACATGCCTAGGATAAACCCCATTCTAGTGGTCCATCATCTCACAGTGGACCCAAATGCCAAACCAGAAGCTTTAGAAAATGCATCCCAGGTGGCTATTGGTCAAAGAACAGCTAGAGAAACTTTGATGAGCTAAGTTAATTTGCATCATAACCTATTTAGAGTGGATCTCCAACATAGTATTGGTATCTAAGCTGATATGTGACATCACAATATGTACAAAATTCAAATATCTCAACAATTTGTGTCGCAAGGATGACTTTCCATTACCTAAAATTGACATGCTAGCTGACCATACAACCAGACATGAGATGTTGTCACTCATGGAAATTTTCTCTGGCTATAATAAGATATGTATAATAGAAGAAGATCAACACAAGATACAATTAACCACCCCATGGGGTCTTCTGCTAAAATTTCATGCCTTTCGGCCTAAAGAATGCATGAGCTACAAATCAAAGGGTTGTGACCACCATCTTCCATGACATGATCCATAAAATCCTTGAAGACTATGAGGATGACATTTTGGGAAAATCCAAAATGAGGTTCGACCACCTAAGGGTCCTCGAATGCATATTTGATCGGCTCCAAAAGTATAGTCTAAAGCTCAATCCAAAGAAGTGTATTTTTGGAGTAACATCCAAAAAAAATTTAGGCTTCGTCCTATGAAGATGATGCATAGAGATAGACCCCAAGAAGGTCAAGGAAATAATGGAAATGCCTCCACCAAGGACTCTCAAGTATCTATGTAGTTTACAAGGAAAGATCCAATCTGTACACGGGTTCATTTTACAACTCATATCAAAATGCCAACCATTCACTCACCTGTTACACAATAAAACCATTTTCAAACGGGATCCTCATTGTCAAAGAGGTTTCAAAAAGATGAAAGAATATGTAGAAAACCCATGAATTCTCATACCGCCTAGTCCAAGAAAGCCCCTTATATTATACATCTCATCTACTACCATATTACTGGGGGAACTTCATTCCCAACAGGATGATAATGGAATTGAACAAGCTATCTACTACATAAATCACACACTAGTGGGATATGAACTCAATTACTCACCTATGGAGAAAGCATGCCTTGCAGTGGTCTTTTCCACTCAAAAGATTTGGAACTACATGATTAGCCACATAGTAAAGCTCACATATAACACGGATCCCCTCAATTATCTACTCTTTTTCTCTACTCTCATGAGTCACATGTCTAAATGGGTTATTATTATGAGCAAGTTTGATATCTAGTACGCAGACATAAAGGTAATCAAAGGACAAGTCATCGCAGATCATTTGGTCGAGGAACCAATTGTAGATGCTTACCCTTCAACCATTGTATTCCCAAATGAGAACATATGCATGGTCAAAGAACAACCCACATGGAATTTATACTTTGATGGCTCCTACACATCTCGTGGATCAGAGTAGGGATCATGTTTTTCATTCCTCGAGATGATTACATCTCTAAGGCATTCAAGTTATGCTTTCCCCATACAAATAACATCAAAGAGTATGAGGCTCTCATATTAGGGCTCAAAATGCCTATTAAATGGAGTATCACATAGATACATGTGTTTAGATATTCATAACTCATTATAAAACAAGTCATGGATGAATTCCAAACAAAAGATGATAAGCTACTACCATACAAATAAATTGTGGATCGAATGAAATAACTCTTCCAATTCTTGTAGTTGATATAGATTCCTAGATTATAGAACAAGGAAACATATGTCATGGATACCATCAGCTCACTCCTTGAGGTCCCACACAATGGAAATGAATATAATTTATTAGTTGAGAAGCTCCACACACCCGCTTATGAGACCATTGATTCTCAAATGGTGTGTGTCTTGGTTGGTCCCCAGTCTCCATAGTACCATGATATCTATACCCACTTAAAAGATGGTATCATATCCCCCCATCTATCTTATTTCCAAAACCAAAACCTTATTCACCATTCCTCTCGCTACACACTTATCACCAACACCCTATATCATCATGGTTATCACAATGTACTCTCTCAATGTTTAGATTATAATGAGGTTGCCCTGGCATTATAGAAGGTTCACGCCAAAACCTACATTGTCCACAGGAGTGGTATGTTCCTACCAAAGCAACTTCTTAGAGTAGGATATTACTACCCCATTATGGAACACAATTTCCTTGAGTTTGTAAATAGGTGTCTACCATGCTAGAAACATGCAAATTTCATCCATATGCCGACACAAGATCCTCGTTGGTAAGATCTACCCCCCATCTAACGGAAACAAGTTTATTATCTGTATAGTCAGAAAATGGAAGCACTTCCATTGTAGACTGGTTTAGCCCTCCAAGTAAGTGGTTTCGGGTCATTTCAAGCACCTTGAATGGCTCTCTGACTTAGATCTAGCTTTTCCCCCTATTCTGCCCCATTTCCCACTTTTCTCTAGCCTGTTTCTGGCATCCTAAATTGCAAACTTGAGATTTTTGACCTCAGGGTCAAAATTAACCTTTCTGGGTCAAGGTTTAACTCAACCTTGACCTATTTCAAGGTCAAAATTGACCTTGACCTAGGTTAGAATTGACCTCGATTCTGACCCAGGGTCCAAATTTCAAGTTGCTGGGGTTTCCAAATGTTGGGCTTCAGAAAGATTTAATTCTGGCTTCCGGGTCGGCTGTTTCAGTCTTTGAAGCAATGAATCTTGAAATTATATTTAATATAGATCCACTTATAGGGATATAGGTCTAATTGGAATTTAATTCTCCTATGTAGGCCTCTCTAGAATATTGTTCCCTACATTCATATATAAGGAAGCCTTCTCCTCTCATTTTCTCTAAGACTTGAAAAAGTGAAATCTAAGTGTGAAGGACAAGCTAAGAAGCAATATTTGAAGCAAGATAAATATCTATTCAAGAATTCATCTACTCTCAAACATCCAAGCACTTTCAAGCAATCAATTCATTAAGGAGATCCATTGGTAGCCATTGAATGATTTAAGCTCTATGGAGCCCTTTTGTTGAAGATTTCTCCATCCACATTCCTCCAAGCCTTTTCCTATTCAAATCTCCATTAAAGATTGGTGTTGAATATCTACAAGCAATTTATTTTAGACATCATACATCCTAAATTCTACATTCAACATCCATTTTGTGCATATATACGTGTGGATCAACGGATTCGAATCTGCCACAAGGGCTTCTATACAAGCAAGGTGAATTTGTTCATTTACTTTGTTTACTTATGCAATTTCAATTATACTTTAAGGTTAATTCCAAAACTGGGGTTTGACTAAGGAAAACCCCTCCCCCAACAAAAAAACCATTTTTCTTGCAGGAACAGGTTCAAAACAATGAATTGGAGTGCAGATTTGGATACCCTTTTCGGCAAACTGTCAGGATCCAAAAATAGATTTTATGTCAAACATTTTGGGTCAAACATTTTGGGTCAAAATTGACATTCTATTTTGGGTCATAATCAGAAATTTTGGGTCAAAGTTCACATTCATTTTTGGGTCAAAATCATAACCGAGCAAGATTCAGAAAAGATTTCTGGGTTTTCTTCATCTCTGCATTTCTGTTCCAGATCTAGTTGCAAAATTTCTAGAAACTCAGTGAAGACACTCAAAAACAACATTCTTCAGATCTGTAGCATTTTGAGGTTAGTACTTGTCTTCAATTCATATCAATTAAAGTTTTAATCTTCCTAAATATATCACACACTCTCTTCTATAAAATGAAAGTTAGGGTTTTTCTCTTTATCCCTATCCTTAATAGGTTGATTCATTTATGCATTGATCCTTTATTTGGTTAATCAATTTGGATCTTCCCTTTATCAAATTTGAGGACAATCTTACCTTCTCCACTATTCCTACATCACATTCAATAT
>MU226033.1:81692-94122 GCA_018584345.1 Thuja plicata
TATATATATATATCACTATATATCCTTAACATTTACAATTACAATCTTCCATTTTCTTATCTTACATTTGGGTGAACCCGCAATAGACAACTCTTTCTTTTTGGTGTTAGATTTACATTTTTTTCTTGCATGCATATTAGATTAGTTTTCTTTTATGTTCTTGCATTTACATTTCAAAAATAAAAAATCAAAATCTTGTGTTTACTAAATTATTTCATTTGCATTGCATTGGTGCATGAGCTTTACTACTTCTAGTCCTACTTATAGTATCCCGGTTAGAAGAAGTCATAGAATTATAGGTTCCTTTGATCCTGAGTCTTCCTCTCCTTTCCTTAGGATCCCAGATGACAATTTGACCACTCATGATTCCAATCCTTCTATGGACCATAACTCTTCTCACTCATCTCATGATGAGGATGATGCTTTAAGAGTTCCTCCTGAACAAGTCTAAAAACTTTCAACAGAACTTGATAAAATGGGAATTTGGCTTATTCAAGAAAACCATAATCAAGATTCCATCCAAGCTATAGAGGCTCTTAATAAATTCCTTAGTGATATGCTTGAGGTGTTAATCTCTTGCATGGTATCACTCATCTTGTGCATTTGAATGTTAATCCTTTAGCTTAAGAGGCTCTAGATCTAGGATTCACTCCTCCTGTCACTAGTGGGGAACCTTCTTCTATTCCTTTACCTAGAATTCCTACTTACACTCCTCCTTTAATGACTACATCTCTTCTAATTCCATCTATTCCTGTGAGTGTTCCACTGATGTCTCTACCTACATCACTGCCTTCTTACCATAGTGTTCCTTTTACCTATTCCAATCCTCTTCCAACTATGGTTCCAAGTGTTCCACCAGTTGTGTCTTCCATTCCTTCCGCTTCCTACACTTTTCCTAGTATTCCTAATGTTTCTATGCCACCTATTTCTTCTAATGATTCCACAATCATTAGTTTGGCTCAAACTGTGTCATATTTACAACAATAACTTGCATCCTTAACCCAATCCAAGTTTAGCATTCCTACATGTGACATGGGTAGTCCTTTATCCTTAGACATTATTCATGCTACTGTCCCTCAGCAAGCCGATATGCCTCACCTTGAGAATTACAATGGTAAGGGAGACCATGTTACTCATGTTAAAACATTTCAAATCCTTTGTAGTGATTATTCTCATGAGCATAGGATTTTAGCTAATTTATTTGCTAGAACTTTTTTTATAAGGCCTTGCAATGGTATTTTTCTTTACCTCCTTATTCTATTGATTCTTTTCCTAAACTTTCTAATACCTTTATCCACCAATTTCAAAATAATATCGGTCTACAGGTTTCCTTAACTGATTTAATGCATTGTAAACAAAACACTAAGGAAAAATTGACTAATTTTATTGGTAGATTTAAGCATTTGTATGCTTAGATTTCTTATCTTGTTCCTGATATTGATATTCAACATATGTTTATTTCAAATTTACAAAAGGATATTAGAGATAAGATTCTACTTACTGAATTTACCTCTTTTCAACAACTTTGTGCAGCACTTCATCATTATCAATTACAAGTGAGTCAATTTGAGAGCAAAACTCCAATGGCTCATGTTCCAGTTGGTAAGAGTGATGCCTCTCCTAATCCTAATAAGTTTTAGAAACCTAAAAACTATATCAAGATAAATAAACAGGCAAATGCAATCACTGATCAAGTTGTTTTTGCATCCAACAATGCCACTTCTGCATCCATTGCTTTCCATATGAATCATACATTTACTCCTCTCTCTGAATATTTACACTCTATTATGAGTAGGTTTTTAAGTGCTAATATGATTACCTTGCCTCCTATTCTACCTCTTCTCTCTACTATGATGGCATCGAAATCCTTTGATCCTAAAGCTTTTTGTCAATACCATCGACAGAATGGCCATGATACTGAAAAAATGTTATTCTCGAAAGCATAAGATTCAAGACTTAATTGATTCTAATGATTTATCCATTGATAATTTTGATGGTAGTGGGAACAAATCCGTCTCTCCTCCTAATCAAAACCTTCAAATTTATACAAATCCTTTACCTACACATGATACTAATACCATTGCTCAACCATCTTCTGTGGATATTGTTTACGACTAAAAGATGGATGATCTAAATCACATTTTTAATCGTGTGGAGTGTGTTGTTTCATCTCAACCTCTTGTTCAAGTTCCTCCACTTCAATCTCAACTTCAAGTTCCACCTAAACCTCATAAACAAACTAAGGATAAATGACCTAGGGAACTCTCAATCACCTTTGATGATTCTGAGACTATTAAGGCTCCCGATGGTCCCCTTTATATTTATGATAGGATTGCTAAGATACCTACACGTGGTTGTCTTATTGATCCCACATCTTTAATAAATTTCATTACTGAGGAAAAGCTTTTTATGAAAAATCTACAATGTGATTGTTATGATACATCAGACGCATGGATCCAAACTTGTAATGGTTTTGTCTATCCTTCATTTGGTTCTATTAACTTGCCTATTGAACTTTGTGGTAAAGTTTTAGATACTACCTTCATTGTCATTCCTACTTCTGATTAGTTTTAAGTCAGATTTGGTTTGCCTTGGTTAACTGCCATGCATTCCATTGATTCTCATATTCATAAGTGTATTAAGTTCATTAATAATGGAGAAGTGAAAATGATTAATCATAGTTTTTATCAACCTTCTAGGCATAGAGATTGTGCTAATCTTGATTTCTTTTGGCCTTCATTACCTAATTCATGTCCTCCTTGCCCTAATAACATTTTTCATTCATATTAGGCCTATAAACATCGCAAGATTATCGAGTTAAGCATGCCTTGGATAGATCTTAATGGTGGTCTTTTTCCCACTCCTTCTATACCTCCTTTATCCATTACTGCTAGCTCTATTACTCAACCTCCTAGTGTCGCTTCTCAACCTATTGAGAATCCTCCTCTCGAGCCTGTGAAAGAACCAGTTGTTATTCCTCCTAGTTATCAACATGTGTCAAACAAATCAAAGACACTCTTGATGATCCTATTGATGCTAATGATGAATATGATACTATTGACCTTGATACTAATTTACCTCATATGCTTTCCACATAATTGATAATTACACCTAGTATCGAACATCATGATTCTCAAGAGGGTCCTTGTTTGGAACTGGCTATTATTCCTACTATGTTGGATATAGTCCCTCTTGCGAGTTTCCCACCTTTCCTAAATAATATAAACCAAGATAGGGAGAGCAGGTGATGCACTTGATTGTCTTGTCCTTCATGGTAGCCTTTTTTGTGTTTGCCTACTGTATGCTTCTCCCATAATGTGTTTGCTAAATGTTTGTTAGATTCTTTTATACGACCCTTGTTACTTTGTTGGTGCAAGGTGATAAAGGAATCAAGCATGTTATACATCCTCTATATGTATCTCTACTCTTCTATATATTATTTTCATGTTATGTTGTACTAGTGATATTGTTCATAAATGTTTTCCTTGTGTAGTCCGCTTGGATCTACGACATGGTAGCACTTATTATTTTTGGTCTCCATGTTGTGGTCCGAAAAGACTCTTCTTCGTAACTCTTGTGTTTTCTTTCCTCCATTGTGATTGTAGTTATACTTTCTTTGGTGAATTATGTAAATTCATTTGCAATAATATCATATATATAAATATATTGTGTTTTCTTTCCTCCATTGTGATTGTAGTTCTACTTTCTTTGGTGAATGATGTAAATTCATTTGCAATAATATCATATATATATATATATATGATCATACTAACCCACAGTAGGTAGATCCCTTCTGTGTTAGTTGTATGTTTATGTGGTATTTCCCTTGATTTGTCTTTGTTTGGGGGCATCTCGTAGTGGAAATGTAATCAGTAGAGTATTTTATGTTTCCGTTAAAGCCATTGCTCTTGTTAAAGTGTTAGCAATGACTTTAATGTGGGGGCATATGCTCTACTCAATTTTTGCACACATGCACTTTCAAAATATTTTCAAACTTAAAAATTTTTCCCTTTATGGATTAAAGACTAATCCTTAAAGCTTGGATTTTTACCTTATAGGATCTCTTGATCCCTCTAGTTTAAATTTATACGGATCTCTTGATCCCTCCTATTTCAATTTACAATGTTTTGATTCATTAAGGTCAGAAGGTGTCCTTAAGACCAGATCTCCCTGATGGGTTGACTAGTGAGTAGCCACATTCACTAGGTATTTCAACTCCATCTTTCCAGTTGCATTGTTTCCTTGTATGGTTCACAATGGGACATAAGTTCTCATTGGGTGAGGTAATCACACCCTTTCTCTTTTTCTCTTTAAATGGTGATATCTCTCTTATCATGATGTTAGGGTTGATAAAGACTTAATTCCCTATAGTCTTGAGGATTCCTTTGTCCCTTTTGATTTCAATAATATTATCTTTTCTTCATGATCTCCTTTACCAAGAGTTTGCATCGAGTCCATACTCTTGCTAAAGTGGGGGCTGAATGTATAGTCAGAAAATGGAAGCACTTCCATTGTAGATTGGTTTAGCCCTCTGAGCAAGTGGTTTGGGGTCATGTCAAGCAACCTTGAATGGGTCTCTGACTTGGATCTAGCTTTCCCCGCTGTTCTGCCCCATTTCCCACTTTTCTCTAGCTTGTTTCTGGCATCCTAAACTGCAAACCTGAGATTTTTGACCTCAGGGTCAAAATTGACCTTTTTGGGTCAAGGTCAACCTCAATCTTGACCTAGGTCAAGGTTAACCTCAAACTTGACCTAGGTTAGAATCAACATTGATTCTTACCCAGGGTCCAGATTTCAAGTTTCTGAGGTTTCCGGATGTCAGGCTTCGGAAAGATTTAATTCCCGCTTTCAGGTCGGCTGTTTTGGTCTTCGAAGAAATGAATCTTGAAATTATATTTAATATAGGTCCAATTATAGGGATATAGGTATAATTGGAATTTAATTCTCCTATGTAGGCCTCTCTAGAAGATTGTGCCCTAGATTCATATATAAGGAAGCCTTCTCCTCTCATTTTCTCTAAGACTTGAAAAAGTGAAATCTAAGTGTGAAGGACAAGTTAAGAAGAAAGATTTAAAAAAAGATAAGTATCTATTGAAGCATTCATCTACTCTCAAACATCCAAGCATTCAAGCACTCAATTCATCAAGGAGATCCATTGATATCCATTGAAGGATTCAAGCTCTATGGAGCCCTCTTGTTGAAGATATCTCCATCCACATTCCTCCAAGCCTTTTTCTATTCAAAGATTCATCCAAGATTGGTGTTGAAGATCTACAAGAAATTGATTTGAGACATCCTACATCCAAAATTCTACATTCTACATCCATTTTGTGCATACATACTTGTGGATCCACAGATTCGAATCGGCCACAAGGGCTTCTATACAAGCAAGGTGAATTTGTTCATTTAATTTGTTTACTTATGCAATTTCAATTATACTTTAAGGTTAATTCAAAAACTAGGGTTTGACTAAGGCAAACCCCTCCCCCCCAACAAAAAAACCATTTTTCTTGCAGGAGCATGTTCAAAATAGCGAATTGGAGTGCAGATTTAGATACTCTTTTCGGCAAACTATCAGGATCCGAAAATAGATTTTTTGTCAGAAATTTTGAGTTAGAATCAAAATTCTGTTCTGGGTCAGAATCAGAGATTCTGGGTCAGGATCAAAAAATTTGGGTCAAAGGTGACATTCATTTTTGGGTCAGAATTGACATCCTGTTCTAGGTTAGAATCGAAGATTCTGGGTCGGAATCAGAAATTTTGGGTCAAAGGTGACATTCATTTTTTTGTCAAAATTGAAACTAAGCCAGATTCGGAAAATATTCTGGGTTTTCTTCATCTCTGCATTTCTGTTCCAGATTTGGTTGCAAAATTTCTAGAAACTCAGTGCAGACACCCAAAAATAGCATTCTTCATATCTGTAGCATTTTGAGGTTAGTACTTGTCTTCAATTCATTTCAATTAAAGTTTTAATCTTCCTAAATCTATCACACACTCTCTTCTATAAAACAGAAGTAAGGGTTTTTCTCTTTATCCCTATCCTTAATAGGTTGATTCATTTATGCATTGATCCTTTCTTTTGGGTTAATCAATTTGGATCTTCCCTTTATGAAATTTGGGATTAAGAGGACAATATTACCTTCTCCACTATTCCTACATCACATTCAATATATATATACATCACACATCACTATTTATCCTTTACATTTTGGTAACATAACATACATTCCCTCTTCCATTTTCTTATCTTACATTATCATTGCCACAGAATATTTTACAAAGTGGGTGGAGGAAATTCCTCTATCCCTCACTAAAGGTGTCTAGATTTCAAAATTCATCCTCTACCACATCATCTGTCGCTTTGGCATCCCCTCCACCATCCTCATAGATAAT
Organism: Thuja plicata; assembly: GCA_018584345.1. Lineage (NCBI taxonomy): Eukaryota > Viridiplantae > Streptophyta > Pinopsida > Cupressales > Cupressaceae > Thuja > Thuja plicata. Next base: position 88,086 of record MU226033.1, read on the forward strand.
GACACACCATTCAAAAACTAGCATGTTGATGATCTATGTGCCTATTTCCATATCAAACATCACTATTCTAGTCCATATCGCCCACAACGTAACGACCAGGTTGAGGCAACCAATAAAATCCTCAAAAATGTTGTCAATGATACTAGTCATGACTGGAACCTCCACATTAACCTTACCCTATGGGAATATCACACTCCTATCTAAAACCCTACCAACACCACTCCATTTTCCCTTCTATATGGTACAAATCCATCTTATCAATTGAGGTCGAGTTGCCATCCCTACACATTTCACTCAAGAACCTAGTCACTAATGAGGACTATCGCATGGCACGACTCACACAACTGGATTTACTAGATGAAAGAAGGCAAAATTACTATGAGCATCTGGTCATATACCAAAACATACTCAAGAGGATATACAAAAAAAATTATGTCCATGACATTTCCAGGTGGGTGATCTAGTCCTAATGGAGAATCAAAAGGTACAACAAAACTGTTAGAAAAAGGGTAAGTTGGAACCCAACGGGCTGGGTACTCATGTAGTTACATCAGCTTATGACTCAATCACATATTAGTTATTTGCACCAGAAGGTGAACCTTTGAATGATCCTGTCAATACCATTCATCTAAAAAGGTTCTATGTATGAGTCATACAGTGTACCTCACTTGTCAAAAAATCATAAAAAATATATATATATAAAAAGTCCTAAAAAAGCAAAAAAGCAAAAAAGTAAAGAGAAATAAGTGTCCAATGGTGAAAATTTGGTAATCAAGTACCTTGGATAGGTGTATATGATGAAAAAATAGAAATAGACACCATGTACAAAGGCCCATACTATTATCTTTCAAAATTTCATTCCACTTGCATCCATCCCCCACATCTGCTCGTCCCTACATACATCCACACATCTATATGTGGAACATGTTGTGCTACCACCAGAGGCCCCTTGATCGAAAGACAAAAGATGTGATATGCATCCTTCATGGTCACTGTTATCTCCCCTATTAGGAGATGGAAGGTAGTGGCCTCACATATGTAGCACTCACACAGGGTCGTCACCACATGTGTGTCCTCACATGGGGAATCCTCTCTAGGAACCCAAACCCTAGCCTATGCATTATAACCCAGTTAGTTGGAGTAAACTTATTTATAGACCTCATCACAGTCGCGTGTATCTCCTTGGGCATGAGTGCGTCCATAGACCACTGTAAATAAAACCCCTCCATATCAGATACATGTAAATTTATCACAATCCCCCCTAACTAATATTTCTACACTAATTTCCCACCATTATTTCTAACTTTTATTTTCCTTTAATTCCTTCTAGAGTTTCCACTCTTGGCCCCTGATTGTCAGGAATGCATTTCCACTAGTTCTTTTTCATTCCCTTCTTTTTACCTTGCAGGACCGTGTTACCCCTGGGCCTCAACCAATGGGTTTTTGTTCCTACAAACTACTTCTACATACCTACTGGTGCGAGAACGCATTCCTACAACAACCCCAATTTCTCCCCCAAAACTACTAAATTTATAGAACAACACAAATGCATTCCCACCAAACCCAACCTCAATCCCGCAAGATGCAACCCCATAGGATCACTCTTTCCTAACCTAAAAATCATTAAATGTATCAAATAATAAAGAATAAGATCATATGTTTTCAATACTCACATCTTTGTTTGGCTAATGATGATGCGTGGCTCCTCATAACATTTGTATTGTGCCTCACAGTCCCAAACTTTTCCATCATCGATCTCACTCAAAAAGCTCTAAATCTCAATACAAAAATCTCTTCTCTCTCACTTTCACGAAGCGCTAGGATGTAAATGAATAGTATTTGACCCCTCTTTGGCTTATATGGGCCACTTTCAATATTCCATTTTCATCTCCCCATCCCTTGTAAGGTTTTTTCTCCCCCCATTTCTTCCGAGGACATCTATTTTGCATCCTGATTGCACAACTAACCCCTATTTCTCTCCCCCTTTCTTCCACCTTCCCAAGAAACTTTTCTTTCAAGATACCACCTGAGCCCCTTTTTCTTTTTCACGTGCCTTCTTGAGGGGGCATCACCCTATCTAACTAACATCACATCCAATAGTTTGGGGGAACTTTTTTTCCTTTTAAAAATTCTTCACATCGTCAAAATTTCAAACTTCTTCGAAATAATATTATTCTAATGTCATTTCAAAGACGAGAAAAATGTAGACAACTAAATTTGATCAGAAAATTCCTAATTAAACCTAGTTCTCTTCCGGGCATTATTAATTAAATAATTATTATTTATTAACATATGACCCCCTTTCTATTTAATTAATTCTATTAATTAACTATAATCTAATTAATTAACTATAATCCAATTAATTATATAACGACCCATAACCATTCAATTAATTAAATCCCCTTCTTCTATTAATTAAATAAATATCATTATTTATGTTAATTCATTCAGTTTATCCATTTTTCTTCTATTATAGATTAAATAAATCTCATTTAACCTATTTGAGCACATGGCTCCTAACTTTAACCATCCCCCAACCACCTAACCCTTGGTTCTAAGTCAACCCAACCCACTTACACATACTAACCCAAAATTAATTAGTTAAATACCCTTATTTAGCTAATTAACCCTCCACTTATTCTCTCCTCCCATCACATCCCCCTAATAGCCCCACTTGCCTCCTAATCGAAGCCCAATCCTACCCTTAATCATTTGCAAAATCCTAATCAAAAGGATTAGGAAACCAAACTTAACTTCCTAGTCATGTCAACTCCAATACCAACTCATTTCCCTTTCTTAATATTAAACTCTCTTACACCTTTGTCCCCTATAAGGAATATTTTATTCTTTTTTCCCACTTCTCCAAACCCCATTCTATTTCTCAAAATGGTCACATTCCTCCAAATTTGACCTTTGGGATTTGAGATAAGATATGTCTTTATTACATATCTTCTCAACCCTCAATGTCCTCTCAACACCTCACATGGTGACACTTGTCACCATGCTATGAGTTTGAGAAATCACAATCCATGTGCTTCCCTCCAAATACATCCTATCCCTTCCTCATCTTTGCATCTTGGCCATCCATTTCATTCTCTCTTTTCCTATAAATTGAGGTCCCCAATCCTTCATTTTCATCCACCATCATAGAAAAGTTAGAATGTCACTTTGATATAAAAATCCTAGTAACATACCCTTATAATTCCAAAATCCTTCCAAACCCTCTTTTTAAGCTTGAGCATAGTATGAGAACACATATCAAACATCATCTTGGACAAATCTACTTCAACAAGGGAGCTTTTAAAGGGTTTTAGCAAGGTTTTCATTTCCTAAGTTTTTGTTCTTTTTTCATGTATAATCTATATGTTGTAATAAGTTAGTTGTTTGAATAATTAACTTGATTATCCATTCCTATTAGACACACTATTTTTATTGCATATAGTGTGATGTTCTTTAACATTTACATATTTTCCTCTTTGGTTCCTTGGAGGGGTGTTAAAATTGGTATCAGAGTGTGAGTTCTACATTGGGAACTTGATGCCCCCATTAAATGTTTCATTGATTGCTCTTTTGTCTTCTGTTATTAAATTATTTAACATTAGCCTTACACTTTAGGTTGCAGAAGGATGTCGTATGATTTTAGAGGTCGAGGTAGGGGTTGTGGTAGAGGCCGAGGAAGAGGACAAGGTAGAGGTTGATGTTGAGATTGTGGTAGAGGTTGATGTTGAACTTTAGTAGGATATTCATAGAGAGGAGAGAAAAATAGAAGAGATTAGGAGTCAACATGATGAATCTAAAGGTTCTCATATGTGTCATCTCCTTTAGGAGATTATAAATCGGATGGGGCATAGAGAGGATAGACCAAAAAAATATGAGTCTCATTACTCTCATTGTGAAGAGAGGGAGAGATCTAGGAGTCCTAGCAGAAAGGACCCTGCAATAAAGGAAGATTTGATATCAGCTAGTGACATGAGGGATCTCCTTCAAGCTCAACCTCTTACTTTCAATGGATCCAAGAGTGGTTCAGATGCAGAGACATTTCTCATTGATTTAGATAGATATTTTTCTATGCATCCATATGGTAACAATACCAAGGCAAGGTGCGTGATCATGCTTCTCCTAGGATTCACCTCCACCTGGTGGCGCATGGAGGAGGAGAAGCTCCACATTAAAATTTCTACTGTTTCATGGGAACTATTTCTAGAGATATTTCATGATTGATTCTTATTAGATCACTATAGGCATAAGAGAGCAGAAGAATTTCACAATCTAAGACAAATGTATATGAAAGTTGAGGATATGAGCATCATTTTTAAGAGCTCAAACCATATGCAGGTTATAAGGATAATGAGGCTATGATGGTACAATATTTTTTTATAGGCCTCAATGACCATATTTCAAGATTAGTTAGTGTTGGGATATTGGTTGATATTGTGCATATATGTGATAACATTGATTTTTTGTCATTGATGTCAATATATTCCTACTGTTGGTGAAAGTGTTCATATGTGTTCCTGAGTTGTTCAGTGAGAAGATTATTTTGGTATTGTATCATCTTAAAATAGAAGCACTTCCATGTTAAGAATGTTTATCCCTCCTTAGGGGATGTTTTTGACCACCATCATACTGTCCCCTCCTTTCTGCATCATCTCCTGCTTCTATGCCTGTTTAGGACCCTGATTGGGCCTCTCCTGGCACCTTCTATCCCACCTGGCACTTTTTCCAGGGTTTCTTACCCCCTGGTTCAAGGTCGACCTCGACCCTAACCTAGGTCATGGTTGACCTCGACCTTGACCTGGGTCCCCCTTTCAAATTTGGAAATCTATCAGTTGCTGAAGGTCATCCAAAATTCATTTCCCGCTTCCGGGTCGGCTGTTTTGGGGTTCCGAAGTGGTAAATATTAAATTATATTTAATATAGGTCCTCTTCTAGGGGCATGGATCTAATTGGAATTTAATTCTCCTATGTCGGCCTCCTTAGAAGATTGTGCTCTAATTTCATATAAAAGGAAGCCTTTCTCTCCCATTTTCTCTAAGTCTTCCAAGTCCAAAAAAGCTCTAACCAAGATTTTGTTCAAGCATCCATTGTTATACATATTTCCAAGCTTTCAAGGCATTCAAGTCTTCTTCTCAAGAATTCAATTTCTCCATTGAAGATCAAGGATTCAAGCTCTCAAGCCTTTGAAGGGATTTGGTTCAAGCATTCAACATTTATCATTCAAGCCCTAGATCTAGCCATCATGATGGTGTGATCTTCCTTCAAGATCCTTTGTGAATCCTCAAGACTCATTCATTCTCCCTTCAAGGTGGATTCCAAGCATAAAATAATGGAGGTTTATGGTTTCTAAAGCCCATGATTTCATATTTACATACTTTCTTACATTTAAATTTCAATTATATATCTATTGAATATCATAGCTTCATTGTTAGATCCAATTCTACTACTTGCTAGCATTCTGTACTTTATTTATTTCAAGGTTAATTCCTAAATTGGGGTTTGACTAAGGAAAACCCCTCCCCCACAAAAAAAAATCCCCTTTTTCTTGCAAGTATAAGTATAGAATTGCAGATTTGAGACTAGACCTGGATACCCTTTTCGACTTTCTTTCAGACGGCGCGAACAGATTTTATGTTGGACCTGTGCAGGTCAAGGTCGACATTATTGGGTCAAGGGTGACATTTGTGGGTCAAGGTCGACCTTTTACATAATACAACATCAAAATGGAAAAATATTTCTGGGTTTTGTTCGTCTCTACGTTTCCTTTCCGGATCATGTTTTGGATTTTCCAGAAACTGAGTACAGACCCCAGAAAATAGCATTCTTTGATCTACAATATTTCAAGGTTAGTAATTTTCTATCATTTATTTCAATTAAAATCCTTAATCATTCTAAATCTATCACACATTTACATTCACACACACCACATTTTAAGAGGGAAACCTAGGATCTCCTTCTTTATTCTTATTTCCAATAGATTGATTCATTTACGCATTGATCCTTTTTGGGTTGATCAATTTGGATCCTTCCTTTGTGCATT
>MU226033.1:95566-108066 GCA_018584345.1 Thuja plicata
AATAACATTTATGTTCCTATTATGGAACTCCATATTATGTAAACAATGTTAGCCTAATCTTTGGGGGCTCATTTTCTTGCATAGTATTGTGAGTGATATAATAGGTCCCCTTTCATCCTTGTTCCTACACTTGGGGGGCAAGGATGCCATCTGCTTCTTTCCTATCTTTCCGGGATCCACTTTCCCTTGGTTAAGAAGTATCTATCTATTATGTGATATCCAATCATACATGAAAATATTGGTTGGCATTAAGGAACTATGTCCTTGATTATAACCTATTTTTTTGTTTTTGGGTTTCCATGGTTGATAAATCTCTCACCTTGGAAATTGAATAGTGTGCTATTCCTCACAAGGGTTACTTTCTCACTTCTTGCATAATATCTCTTTGATATCTCTTGACATAATTTTATATATCCCTTGCTTTCACCCCTGGGGGGCAAGGTATTTTTCTTCTTCCTCTATCTAAGGATCTACTTTCCTTATCTTAGTGGCATTTTTTAATCATATAACATTATTTCCTTATAAAGATCTATGTTTTGACCATTGATACCCCCTTATTTGAGAGGTGATTGTCCTAGGTCATTACCTCTTATTTATTTTGAAAATTATGTTCTTTATAAACTCTTGTCCTTGCTTTTTGGTTAGAGTTTGTTATCCTTCATTCCAAGATTCCTCATCCTCTTTATTGGAAGGAGTTTGATGGTTGAATCTTGGGTCCCTCTTGCATTTCAAAGATGATATTTTATCCTAAGCACTCCTCTCTGGTAGGGATCTTATTGATAAGATCTCTTCCTCTTTGAGGATCCTTTTTCCATAAGTGACATATCCATTTCACGACTATCTATGTTCTTAGATGTAAGGGTCAATACTCTTCACTAAGAATATGGTGTACATTGTTGTAAAGTGGGATATCTCCTTACCTTATGAAGTAGGTATCCTCTTCCGCTTCCTTATCCTGCCTAGTAGGTAGCCATGATAAGGAGGGGGGCATATATAGGGTCTCCCTTGTACTATAATTTACATTTATTTACATTTTTCAGCATGCTAAATCCTTGGAAGGTAAAGCACGCAAGTTGCTAAATCCTAAAGAGACACGCATATTTACTTTTTATGTTTGCTAAATCCTTGGAAGGTAACGCACACAAGTTGGTAAATCTTGAAGAGATACGCACCCTTTTTTTTTTTTACAATATGCTAAATCCTCAAAAGGTAACACACATAAGTTGCTAAATCCTGAATGGACGCGCATTTTATATTCCATAGTGATACAAGAATGTAGATCTATGGATATTTTTAAAAGCCATCAGAAGACGCATTTACAATTACAAGCACAGTTTATGGGTGAACCTGTTGGGGGCTCTCCCTCCTTGGTGATTCATAGTAAGGTGGGCATATTACTAGGTGAGGTAATCACTTTCTCTTCTCTATTTCACTTTCATGCTAGTAGGATTAGATCATGAAGCTATGTTATCTATAGTGTTTCTCTTGTCTTCCTTATGTAATCATGTATGTTTTCTATGATTGATTGCTCTTTACTTTCATATCTTTATGTATGTATGTTGATTAAGAATCCTTGGTCTAGGGGATCCTATCCTTGACTTAGTGATATTCTACTTCATTGTGATCCACCAGAGTCTTTCTTCTAACTTTACCACAAGCATGTTCGATTTCCATACTTTCGCTAAAGTGGGGGCTTAATGTATCGTCTTAAAATGGAAGCACTTCCATGTTAAGAATGTTTAGCCCTCCTTAGGGGATGTTTTTGACCACCATCATACTATCCCCTCCTTTTTGCATCATCTCCTACTTCTATTCCTATTTAGGACCCTGATTGGTCCTCTTCGGGCACCTTCTATCCCACCTGGCACTTTTTCCAGTGGTTCTGACCCCCTGGGTCAAGGTCGACCTCGACCCTGACCTAGGTCAGGGTCGACCTCAGCCCTGACCTAGGTTATGGTTGACCTCAACCATGACCTAGGTCAGGGTTTACCTTGACCTTGACCTAGGTCAGGGTTGACCTCGACCTTGACCTGGGTCCCCCTTTCAAATTTGGAAATTTGTCAGTTGCCGGAGGTCATCCAAAATTCATTTCCTACTTCTGGGTAGGCTATTTTGGGGTTCCAAAGTGGTAAATATTAAATTATATTTAATATAAGTCCTCTTATAGGGGCATGGGTCTAATTGGAATTTAATTCTCCTGTGTCAGCCTCCTTAGAAGATTGTGCCCTAATTTCATATAAAAGGAAGCCTTTCTCTCCCATTTTCTCTAAGTCTTCCAAGTGCAAAAAAGCTCTAACCAGGATTTTGTTCAAGCATCCATTGTTCTACATATTTCCAAGATTTCAAGGTGTTAAATTCTTCTTCTCAAGCATTCAAGTTCTCCATTGAAGATCAAGGATTCAAGCTCTCAAGCCTTTGAAGGGATTTGGTTCAAGCATTCAACATTTATCATTCAAGTCCTAGATCTAGCCATCATGATGGTGTGATCTTCCTTCAAGATCCTTTGTGCAACCTCAAGACTCATTCATTCTCCCTTCAAGGTGGATTCCAAGCATACAATCATGGAGGTTTATGGTTTCTAAAGCCCATGATTTCATATTTACATACTTGCTTACATTTGAATTTCAATTACATATCTATTGAATATCATAGCTTCATTGTTAGATCCAATTCTACTACTTGCTAGCATTATGTACTTTATTTATTTCAAGGTTAATTCCTAAATCAGTGTTTGACTAAGGCAAACCCCTCCCCCACAAAAAAAAATCCCCTTTTTCTTATAGGTATAGGTACAGAATTGAAAATTTGAGACCAAATCTAGATACCCTTTTCGACTTTCTTTCGGACAGCGCGACCCCAGAAAACTGAGTACAGACCCCAGAAAACAACATTCTTTGATCTGCAATATTTCAAGGTTAGTACTTTTCTATCATTTATTTCAATTCAAATCCTTAATCATTCTAAATCTATCACACATTTACATTCACACACGCCACATTTTAAGAGGGAAACCTAGGCTCTCCTTCTTTATTCTTATTTCCAATAGATTGATTCATTTATGCATTGATCCTTTTTGGGTTGATCAATTTGGATCCTTCCTTTGTGCATTTAATAATAAAAGGGGAATATCTTATATTTCCCTCCACTCTAAACATTAAATGTAAAGGTGATAAGTGATTTGAGTATCAAAACACTCTTATTCCATAACATCATTTTCCTCCTTTACAGGTATGGATATTGTATTGAATATAAGATGTTGTGAATGGGAAATTGGTTTCATTTATTTCTATAGTTCATCTATGTCAACTTACTAAGGTTTTCATGATGATCTGAGTGAGTTATGAAGGATTTACCAGTCTCTGGTATTTAGGTTGTTTAGGAAGAGACAATGTTTCAATTATGTGATCGATGTGGATTGGTTATGCATTAATATTAGTTACTAATCTAGTGGTGAGTTTAGGACTTGGATGTGTGTCCTTAACTTGAGGATTTCGTGGTTCAAATGTTGGCAAGCTATTTTCTTTTATGACTGTGGTTGTTGATTAGTATTCCTGATGAACAATGTAGAGACAGTTGTGAATTCTGAGACATAGTTGTTCTTGATGATGTTGTGGCATTTCATGTTGCTTGCTGATGTTTCTATATTGTGTCCTATTTGTGTTTTTGGATCGCATTGGGTTATGTGATCAAATTTGGTGAATTTCATGTGGCATTTTGTTGTTCTTAATTATTCTTGGCTAACACGATGGCATAGCTTGTTGCAAAGGATTGTGACATGTTTATGGATATGAAACATGTTCAAGGATATTTTTATTGATCATTTCTACGTCTTATCCAACATTCAATGGATCATATTATGTATTGAGCTCTAATGATTTAATATTTTTTAAATAGGCCCTTGGTCGGCCTAGTTGAAATAAAGTTGATGTAATGTATAAAAGATGTATTAATTTGTGAATGTGAAAGTGTGGAAGAGTGTGTGATTGGAATGATAAAAGGTATGAGTGTAATCTGGAAATGAGGAAGAGATTTGACGTGCTTCATTGGAACTATATTGGCATAATCAAATATGCTTTCAGTTAGTTCATGGGATATTGACTATTTTCCATTATGACTTATAATTAGAGATTATTGTAAGGTAGTGAGCCTTCTTGAGGTTGAAGCCCTTTTTGTATTTGAGCAATGAGATCTAAGCAGTGTACTTGAATGTGTGTGCATTCCACTTTGTAATACTCCTAACATGGTATATCACTTTTAAAAAAGTACATTCATCTTGTGGGTTTAATCCCCACCATGATTTTTTCCTTAACCAGGTTTATACATCAAAAATCTTGGTGTTATGTGTTGATTATTATGTTATGATCTTGCATTCATGTTTATCATTATTATCTAAGATTAATTTCATAAGTTGGTTAATGATTTGAAGATTTGGGACACAATTGATTCACCCCCTAAATTTTGTGTGCTTCCTTATTATAAAAATTTGTATCAGAGCTATCTCCTCTATTTGAATCTTGGCCACTTGAGGAGATCCTGATGACTACCCTTAAGAAGGATAGTTCAAGATTTGAAGGTATAAACTATGCTATATGGAAGGGCCAGATGATTACACACTTGAGATTCACTTGAGAATAATATAGGGATGTCACTAAGAATTCTTAAACCCCTCTTGTTGATCTTGCTACTGCGACTCCTAATGAGAAAATACTTTTGAACATAATATGAGAGCAAAAGAAGCCTTGTTGAGCGCCTTGTCAGATTCTACGTACACTAATGTTATGGAATTAGAGACTATGAATCAGATATGGATAAAATTAGATACTTTAAATGAAGGAGATACATTTGTGAATCAATCCAAACTACAAAGTCTAAAAGGGAAATATGAAGCATTGAAGATGAGAGAAGATTAGAACATTACTTCCTTTGTGTAGAAGGTGACCAAATTAGTTTGTGCAATTAGATGTGTTGGTGAAACATTGGATGAGAATGAGAATGTTTCTAAGATACTAAGATCCTTTCCCCTTGCCTACAATCACAAATTTGTTCCTATTGAAGAACTCATAACTATGACAATGTTAACAAGAGACACATTGATTGGTAAGTTATCTACTTTTGAAATGGGAGAATTTGGAGGTAGTCTTCCTAAAGTTGAATATGAATTTAAAGATACTATTTCTAAGGATAAGAAAATATATGACCCTGGAGAAAGTTCATATAAGTATGTATTTAGATATGCTAAGGAATGGGAAGAAATATAAGAAGAAAGAAATCTTGAAGATCTTAAAGCCCTAATTGCAAAGAGACTACCTAAGGGATTTGGTAAGTATCAAGTAAAGTTACCTTTGAAATTTTTTTCATGCAATAAGATTTGTCATATTGCTTCAAAATGTCCAAGTAAAGAATCTTAGTACATGCCTCATAAACTTAAGTCTAAATAAAAGAAGAAGTGTTATTATGTTGTTGATGAAGGTGTAACTGATGATGAATCCAAAAAGAGTGAAGATGAAATTGTGTTTATTTCTATCAAAGATGAAAATCCTAGTTTCTTAAATGAAGAAAAAGCCTTGGTTTCACATGTAGATAAAAAGGACGAATGGGTTATTGAAAGTGGTTGTTCACAACACATGATTGTAGACCAAAAAAATTGTGAAATTAGAAAAGTATGAAGGTGGTGTTGTAATATTTGGTGTTGATACTCCTTGTCTGATCAGAGGTAGAGGTTCCATTACACTTGATGGTAAGAATAATACCAATGATGTTTTATATGTTGAAGTTTTGAAGTACAATATTTTGAGTATTGGACAACTAGTTGATAAATGTTACAATTTACAATTTAGGGATGGAATGTGCAATTTATTGGAATCTTTAGAATTGAGATTGCATCAGGAAGAAATACTAAAGGTAATGTATTTCATTTGAAAAATTCTTAGAATAGATGCCTAATTGCTAAGATTGATGATAGATGGTTGTCGTACAAGAGATTTTGTCATGTGAACTTTGATAACATTGTGAAGATAAGCTATGTTAGTTAAAGGGAAAGTTGATTATGTTAATAGCAGTAATATCAAGCTCATTTGGGCTCAATTCATAAGGGTTATAATGAAATATTTTACATTAGATGACAGATTTTCCAGATTTTACAATTACCATTTCATTCTTGTAAACCATTCGCCACAAAACTAGGGTTTCCTTTCCCTAAAATAGTTGAAGATAAGGCTATGTTAGTTAAAGGAAAAGTTGACTATGTTAATAGTAGTAATATCAAGCTCATTTGGGCTCAAGTATTAAGGTTCATAATGGAATATTTTACATTAGATGATAGATTTTCCAAAGTTTAAAATTACCATTTCATTCTTGTAAACCATTTCCACCATGAAACTAGGGTTTCCTTTCCCTAATTTTTGCTGACCTCCCCTAACCAGAGTATTATGGATAACAGAGTCTATTCCATCTCTCTTGTGCTTCATGAGGGTTTGAATATGATTATTATAGAGTACACAAGAGACCATGTCTTGAATTCTATGCCAAAGAAAGTGGGAGTGCAGAAGAGAAAGGTCATGGTAACTAGTATTGGTAAGAAGGGGAGTCCTTCTCCTGGTAAGAAAACCAAAAAAAATAGAGGCTACCCTGTCGATCTTTGACAAAGTGGAGGGAATTATTTTAGGAGATGATGAAGACTCCTTTGACAATGAAGCCATGGATAAAGATGAGCCTAAGAAGGACATTCACCTCACCATTGAGAATGATGAACTATTGAATGAGGATGAAGAGGTTGCTGGTGATACTGTGAATGACTCCCAGTAGGAGATCCTAGATGAAGTCACTAATTTGATTAATGATTTTATTCAAACTCACATGGAGGAGAATAACACCCAGACGGAGTCTGGTAATAACAATGAAAATAAAGCAGATAATGAGGATCTAGATATGGAAATGGACAAAGGAAATGATGTGGTCAATGGGGAAACTAATGTTATGGATAGAAAGATATATTTTGAGGAGGATAAGGGTACTACCAACATGAACTCTTCTACTATCAATCGGGAGGCTCATGACCACCCTAACCCCCCTAAGAATTCTTCGACAGAAGCCAGCCCTGAGAAGGGTAAGGGTAAGCATGCCAAGAACAATGTTGATGATACTATCATGGAGAAGGACTTCAATACTAAAAGGGTCACTAATATGAGTGCTCTAAGTGTTGCCAAAAGCAAAGCAATTTTTTCTTTCAATCTTGATAAGTGGGATTTCCATGAAATGCAAGACCTGCGGATCAAATATAGAGCCCTTGATGCTAGGCACGAGGCGCTAAAAAAAGTTGTTAACAAGATGAGGAATGATGCCACTATGTATAATATTGGTAAGGATGTTTTTACTGAGGTAGCTAAGAATTATGGATTGCCGGAAGATAAAATTACTAGTATTATTGAGGAAAAGATCACCCCCATCCAGGAGAAAGAAAGAAAGAATGATAAAAATTTTAGGAATATCTTATCCCTAAATGTTGTTGGCATGAAATCTATAGTTTCTAACCTTAATTCTCTACATGCGTTGATGGAAGGGAACACCACTGATAAAAATGCTATAAATATCGATGATGAAGGTGCTAAATAGGAAGAGAAGATTGCTAGCCTGGGTACTAGAACCAGATCTAGTACCAAAAATAAAATAACTAGTCATCCAAAATACTTTACTGGCCAAAAGGATTTGATTCAGAAGATTTAGGACCTATTGGTGGACTCTGAGGAGTACCTCAATATGTTGGGTTGATTTGCATTGCTGGGAGGTTTTCTTTTGTTCCTTGGGCTGGTGGTCTTTGTGCTTTTTTTCTTTTTTTTCGGATGGGGTTATAATTTTAATATCTTGGGCTGTGCCCTTTTTGGTTCTGTCGTCTTCTTGAGGCAGTTGATGTTTTCTATATTCTAGCAATGTTTTATCTTTCTTTTCTTTTGTGAAGGGTTTTGGGGGCTCTTCAAAACCTACAGTTACCTCAATCCAAAAACATTGTGAAGATAAGCACTACATGAGAATTTAGAGATCTTCCTAAACAATTGAAGCCTGCTAATGCGATGTGTAAGGAATGTCAATTGGGTAAGTTGATTAAATCTACTTTCAAGAGCAAGAATTATTATTTAAGTGGATTGCTAGATTTGGTACATACTAACTTATGTGGTTCTGTAAGAACTAGAAGCTATTATGGGGACATGTATTTCATTTTGTTCATTGATGATTATTATAGAATGATGTGGGTTATATTTTTGAAAGATAAATTTGAATCCTTTCAAAAATTTAGTATTTTCAAAGCTATGGTTGAGACTGAGACATGTATGAAGTTGAAATGTTTGAGATCTAACAGAGGTGGAGAGTTTACATCTACTGATTTTAACACTTTTTGTGAAGAGCATGGAATAAAGAGGTAGATGTCTACTCCGTAAACCCCACAACATAATGACATTGTAGAGAGAATAATATAGCTATCCTAGACACTGCAAGAACTATGATGATTGAAGGAGATGTACCATAGATCTATTAGAGAGAAATAATTAGTACTCCTATCTATACATTGAACCGAGTTCAAATCAAGAAAGGCACTGGTAAGAAACCTTATGAACTTTGGTATGGTCATGTTCCTATAGTGAAATACTTTATAATTTTTGGAAGCAAATGGTATATCAGAAGAGATGAAGACTTAGGAAAATTTGATCCTAGATGTGATGAAGGAATCTTTCTTGGTTATTATACAAAAAGAAATGCATAAAAGTGTTATAAAAAAAGGTTGAAGAAGGTAATTGAAACTTCAAATGTCAAAGTGGATGAGAATTATCAGAAAAAAATCAGATCTTGCAGATATGAATCAGATGATGAAGAAGACAATGAGATAGTGCAAGCACAAAATCCATATCAGAATCAGAGTGGTTCGATAGAATAGAATGAAGAGGTCGCAAATGAGGAAGAAGTGGAAACATAAGAGTCTACTACAAATGTTGATCTGAAGACTCCAATGTATATAAAGCTAAATCATTCAGAAAAAATAGATTATTGGTGATAAGAATTATGGTGTTTAGACAAGAGGAATAATTTCTAGAAATGAGATTTGTTTGATTTCTAAGATTGAACCTATTCTAAGATTGAACATAATGATTTTTATGAAGCATGAAAAGATGAAAGTTGGGTTAAAGTGATGGAAGAAGAGTTGGAACATATTGAGAAAAATAAGACATGGATTCTTGTTCCAAGACCTAAAGATAAGAATGTGATTACTATTAAATGGGTATTCAAAAACAAATTGAATGAATAAGGTGAAGTGGTTCAAAATAAAGATAAACTTTCTTGCAAGGGATAATCACAAATGGAAGGTATTGATTTTGATGATACCTTTTCTCATGTTTCTAGAATTTAAGATGTTAGGATGTTTCTTGCATATGCCACTTACAAATATTTTAAGGTATATCAGATGGATGTTAAGTTTGCATTATTGAATGGAGAGTTGGAAGAGGAAGTCTACATTGAGTAGCCTGATGGTTTTCCTTTGAATGATGAAGATGACATGGTTTTCTGATTGACGATACAATTATATGAATTGAAACAAGCACCTAGAGGCTAGTATGCAAGGTTAGATAAATATTTATTGAGACTTGGTTTTAGTAAAGGTACTTCTGATAGTAACTTATACTTCAAAGTTGATCATGATAGTATTTTGATTGTTGAATTCTTTGTACATGATATTATTTTTTGGTGGAAATGACAAGTTGAGCAAGAAATTTTTTTATGAGATGTAGAAAGAGTTTGAGATGTCCATGAAAGGTGACATGAAATTCTTTCTTAGCCTACAAATTACACAAACTAATAAAGGTATTTTCATATCTTAGTCTAAGTATGTTGAATAATTGTTAAAGAAATTTGGCATTGATGATTCAAAACCTATTGGTACTCCTACGATTACTGGTTGAAATTTGACAAAGGGTGATGATTAACCTAAGGAAAATCAGACAAGATACAAATCAATGATCGAAGGTTTACTATACTTGACACAAACTAGACCAGATATTATGAAGTGTGTTTGCATTGTTGCAAGATTTCAATCAGAACTGGAGGAATCACATGTTGTTGACATTAAAAGAATATTCAAATAATTGAAAGGAATAGTTTATTATGAATTATGGTACAAAATGGATGATGATTTTACATTGAGTGCTTATACTGATGTGGATTGGGAAAACAATGTGGATGAAAAAAAAACACAAATGTTGAAGTGTTCTTTTTTGGTAAGAGATTAGTTTCTTGGGAAAGTAAGAAACAAAATTGTATATCACAATCTACTGTTGACGTTGAATATGTTGTTGCTGATGTTAATTATACACAAGTGATTTGGATGAATCAAATGTTGAAAGATACCAGAGTATGTATTGACGAGCCTATTTCTATCTATTGTGACAATTCAAGTGATATTAATATTTCAAAGAATCTTGTGTTACACTCAAAGTCAAAGAATATTTCTATCAAATATCAGTTCTTGAGAGACAAGGTTAGTGAGAAAGAATTCAAATTGGAATATGTATAGACAAAAGATAAGACTAAATATATTTTCATGAAGCCCTTGCCAAAGGATACTTTTGAGTATCTCTGAGGCAAGATTGTGGTGATTTCCCCTCTTGATCAGAACTAGAGATGCATTAATTTACATCAGTCTAGTGTACTTACAGAGATCATTGTTACTCTAGATTGATATTTTTGGTGGATACTACTCAGGGGGAGTAGTTAGCTTGATGAATCAGATGTTCACATTTTTTTGACTTCTATGACTTAGTGCATACATGTTCCTTTGTCATTGATGTCAAAGGGGAGAGAAAGTTATGTGAAAACCAAGTATGGGACTAAGGGGGAGAGATGAAAATAAAGGTATATGAATGGGGAGAGAGAGAGTTTTTATATGAGAAATTATTTATTGATTCAGAAGGTTTGTTAGAGACACTTGGAAAGATATTGTGGATATTGTTAGTAGTACTCTTGATATGGTTTCTTTGTGTATTGTTGATTTTTCACATCATATGTTGCCATCAATACCAAAGGGGGAGATCGTTGGGATATTAGCTGATATTATGAATACATGTGTGCACATTTATGTTAACATATTCATACTCTTGGTGACTGTGTTTCTATGTGTTCCTGAGTTGTTCGGTGAGAAGATTACATTGGTACAACTATTATATTGAATATCAGATGATGTGAAGGTGTAATTGGTTTCATTGATGTCTGTAGTTTATCTATGTCAACTTACATAGGTTCACATGATGATATGATTGAACTATGAAGGATTTACCATTCTATGGTATTTTGGTTGTTTAGGAAGAGACATTGTTTCAGTTATTGGATTGGGGTGGATGGGTTATGCAATATTATTGGTTACTAAACTGGTGGTGAGTTTAAGACTTGGATGTGTGTCCTCAACTTGAGCAGTCTATGGTTTGGATGTTAGTAAGCTATTTTTCTTTTATGACAACGGTTGTTGATTAGTGTTCATGATGAACAGTGTATAGACAATTGTAAATTATGAGACAGAGTTGTTCTTGATGATGTCGTGGCACTTCATGTTTCTTGCTAATGTTTCTAGATTGTATCATGTTTGTGTTGTTGGATCTCATTGGGTATGTGATCAAATTTGGTGAATTTCATGTGGCATGTTTTTGTTCATAATTGTTCTTGGTCGACATGATGGTGTAGCGTGTTGCAAAGGATTGTGGCATGATTTATGAATTTATAACATGTTTGGGGATATTTTTATTGATAATTTCTATGTCTTGGTCAACATTAAATGGATCACATTGTATATTGAGCTCTAATGAATTAATATTTTGTAATTAGGTCCCTGGCCAACTTAGTTGAAATAAAGTTGATGTAATGTATAAAAGATGTATTCATTTGTGAATGTGAAAGCATTGCAGAGTGTATGAGTGGAATGAGAAGAGATATGAGTGGAATTTGTAATTAAGGAAAAGATTTGATGTGCTTCATTAGAATTAATGTACTGGCATAAGTAGAGATTCTTTCAATCGGTTTGTGAGATATGGGTTGTTGTCCATTATGAATTGCAATAAGAGATTGTTGTAAGGTAGTGAGCCTTCTTGGGGTTGAAGCCCTTGTTGTATTTGAGTAGTGAGCTCTAGGTAGTGTGCCTGAATGCATGTGCATTCCCCTTTGTAATTCTCCTAATAGGGTATATTTATTTTAATAGAGTACATTCATCTTGTGCATTTGATCCCCACCGTGGTTTCTCGCTTAATCGGGTTTCCCCATCAAAAATATTGTTGTTATGTTAATTATTGTGTTATGATCTTGCATTTATGTTTATCATTCAGATATGAGATTAAGTTTACAAGTTGGTTAATGATTTTAAGTTTTGGGACACAACTGATTCACCCCCCTCTCAATTGTGTGTGTTTCCTTTATTCTATCAGTTAGGGTTCTTTAACCTAAGAGAGTTAAGGACACATTTGTTAAGGCTA
>MU226033.1:127525-138329 GCA_018584345.1 Thuja plicata
GGGTGAATCAGTGGCTTCAAATTTTATCCTTCAAACTTAACCACCAATCAATAAATCTCAGATTATTATGTCCCTACAAGATGCATTCCATGAAATACTAATAATGATTAACTGTCTGTCGGTTTTCTCTATCAATCCTTATTCTTTCTTGATTACCGATAAACAGTATAACTATTTACCAAAACTCAATAAATAAGTAGAGTATACCGATCAATCCAGAGTTAGCTATGTAAGATACAAAACAATAAAGAAATGAATCATACACACATAGCACATGAATTTTTAATGTGGAAACCCTGTTAAGGGAAAAACCACTAGGAACGGTACCCCAAATTTTTACTCTTCTGAAGTGAACACTGTTAGGAGCCACCCCTGTTAAAGGTTACAAACACATTGTTAAGTGTGACCTTGTTAGAGGATTTTATACATAGAGATTGTCACTTAGTATCGGGCATCTATTGCTACCATCCTTGAATCAGCCTCCTTCTTAGACTGTCAATAGGTATCGGTAAAGTCCAATGCTACTTTCATGAATCAACCTTTTTGGAACTCCTTGAGATGTACCTCAATATATATAGAAGACTGTTAAGTCCTACTCGGTTAAGAGACTTGATGCTTCAATGGTTAAAATGAAACACTGTGACCTGTTCATATTGCAACTTTGAATTGCAGATTTTCAGATCTATTTAAGTACATTACCTCTCTGACCAATGTATCAATTCAATCCTTTGTGTTCCATACTTTTTGCTTTGTGATGTTGTGTTTCACTGTTCATCAGTGTTTGTAGAATTTCTTAGCTCTTCCTTCAGCTTGTTTGATCAGGACTGCATGAAGTTGTTCTTCATCAGTTTCTCTTTAGCATCCTCTTTCTATTCACTCCCCTTAATCCCATTCATAAATGAATTAAGCTTGTCTCTTATATAGACATGATATTCATCATTTCTTGATTCTTGATTCTTGATTCTTGGTGTGAAAAATAATCCAGCCAATTAGATTTAAAGCATAACTCCTGATTTGTCTCATAGATATCTTCTTGCCAACTGTACAAATCAAATTTAAATCAATCACTTATCTTTGGTCAAATAAAACAAAGTAGACAACCAGTTAAGTCTATTTTTAGCTCTGCCAGCTAGATATTTTATCATTTTCTAAACTTTCTATTTCGTCAGTCACCACTACAGTTAGTTGTCGATGACAACTGACAGTTCCATCGGTGAGACTCCAGTTAGCTTCATGATCTCCGTCCGTCGGGCATCATTGGAATTTTACTCATCGGGAAACCTTCTTACTTTTCTCATCGGGCATCACTGTGGCTTTGCTTTGTCAGGCAATACTATGCTTCTGATTGTTGGGTATCACTATGACTGTTCTTCTTTGCTCTGACCGTCGGTGTGCACTCCGTCGGTGTTGTTTTTCACTAAGTGAATACTTGACTTTTATGCATTTTTTAAAGCATAACCTTTATTCCTTTGATTCTCTAAAGTCTTTGGCATTATGTACATGACCGTACAGATGATATCAAGTTGACATCAATGACAATACAAACATTAACTGATTTAATACCTTGCATTATCTTCAACTTAACATTGTCAAACATTCAATCAATTACATGTCATCAATCTCTCCCTTTGGCATTGATGGCAACATACTATATTATCACACTATACTATTTCTAATACAATATTAAATACAACAGTTGAGATTCATCAAACTACCAATCTTTTTGTTTTGATAACCGATAAATGTCTGACCATCGGTAAGCTCTGTTTTAGCTTAGATTTGATTCTTGCAGCTCTCTATATTCTTATGTGTTGTGTTCCCTCCTTGTGTCAATTTCTCTCCCTTGATTGTTCTTTCTCTTTTGATGTCTTTTTCTCTTGTCAACAACTCTCCCTTTGTATAATCTATTCATACAATTTCTCTCCCTAAGGATATAATTTCTCCCTGTTGGAGTAATGTGATAATGGATAATCTCTTTCCCTTTCCAGAAAGATCTGATAATATGGATAATTTCTCTCCCTTTGACAACAATGCCAAACAAATATTTTACAAATATCTAACATTCATGTCAAACACTCATTTTTCTCCATCCATAATATATTTCTTGAATTTCCCTTATCCATCAACAATACATCAATATGCTCTGGTGCTTGATGCTGATATATACCTGTCTATATATAGATGTAGCTTTGAAGTTCATCTATTTTCTTGCATCAACATTAATGATATTCTAATAATATGTAGGCTGATGCAGCCTTCTAGTCATTTTACTAACTGGTAGATAAGGGTTTGACCCCTAGTCTCTTTCTTAAGTACTCAAATGCATCCTTGGGCAATGGCTTGGTGAAGATATCAGCTAATTGTTCTTTGGATTGCATATACTCAAGTGTCACTTCCTTTGCTTGAACTTGTTCTCTCAAATAATGATACTTGATGGCAATGTGTTTAGTCTTAGCATGCATGACTAGATTATTGGAAATGTTTATTACACTGGTGTTATCATAATAGATAATTACTGGTTCTCAGATCTTCATATGCATACCTTCCAGTAACTGTTTGATCCATGCAATATTTGAGCAATTTGCAGTAGCAACAACATACTCTGCTTCTGCAGTAGACTGAGAGATGCATCCTTACTTCTTGCTAATCCATGTGACAAGTCTGTCATCCATAAATAATGCTCCTCCAGTTGTGCTCTTTCGATCATCAAGATTTCTAGCCCAATCAGCGTTGGTAAACACCTTAAGTTCAAATTTGCCTTCTCTTCTATACCATAATCCATATTCCTCAGTATTCTTTAGATATCTTAAAATCCTTTTCACAACAGTCATATGTGATTCCCTAGGGTTAGCCAAAAATCTAGCAACAATTCCCACTGCATGTGCAATATCTGGTCTAGTGTGTACAACATACATGAGTTTTCCAATCATTGATCTATACAAAGTCTGATTTACCTATGTTGTCTTGTCCTCCTTTGTCAACTTACATCCAATAGCCATAGATGTTCCAACTAGTTTGGAATCTTCCATCTTGAATATTTTCAGGACCTCCTTAATGTATTTGGACTGTGTAATGAAAATACCTTCACTTTGTTGAATGATCTGTAGACCAAGAAAGAACTTGATCTCTCCAAACATAGACATCTCAAAATCTTTGCTCATCTCATTAGCAAATGATTTGCATAGCATATCATTGCCTCTAAATATGATGTCATCAACAAATATCTCAATAATCAAAGTGTTAGCATCAGTATCTTCCTTCAAATAAAGATTATTGTTTTCACTAGTCCTCACAAATCCAATAATTATAAGATAGGAATGAATTCGTTCATACCAGGCTCTAGGAGCTTGTTTTAATCCATACAATGCTTTATGAAGTCTACATACCATGTTTCTCTTGTCTGGATCTACAAACCCTTTTGGTTGCTCAATGTATAGCTCTTCTTCAAGTATTCCATTTAAGAATGCTAACTTGACATCCATCTGGTATACCTTGAATCCTTTGAATGCAGCATAAGCAAGTAGTATTATTACACCTTCTAGCCTAGCAATGGGTTCAAAGGTTTCTCCATAGTCAATACCATCCTCTTGTGCATACCCCTTGCATACTAGTCTTGCTTTGTTTCTTGTGACTTCTCCATTCTCATTCAGCTTATTCCTGAATATCCATTTAGTACCAATGACATTCTTGTCATCTGGTCTTGGCACAAGTGACCATGTCTTGTTCTTTTCAATCTGCTCAATCTCATCATTCATAGCACTTATCCATTATTCATTATCAAGTGTAGCATTGACAGATTTTGGCTCAAACTCAAAAATTAAACAAATTGAGTTTAAAGACTTACTTCTTGTTCTTGTACTAGCTTTCTTATCTCCTATGATCTGGCTCTCTGGATGGTTCCTTCTTACATATCTTGCAAGTGCAGGTTCAACTCTTTGTCTATCAACTTGATCATCATTTTGTCCTTCATTTTGTTCTTCATCACCTTGCACATTATTTTGATCATTATCTTGACCGTCGGTATTTCCAGCCTAACCGTCGGTTACAACATTCTGTTGCTTAGGCAGAGTGTTGGGTTCTTCACAGTATACAAACTTGTCACAGTCCTCTGGTTCTTTTGTGCTTTCCAACTCATTATTTTCTGCAAATTCATCTATATTTACATTTGCACTTTCAACAATTTTGTTAGAGGCTTTAATAAGACATTTATAAGCCTTGCTTTTGGTGGAATATCGTAGAAAGATACCTTCATCACTCTTGGTTTTAATCTTTCCATTTCTATCATCTTTTAAGATATAACATTGACTCCCAAAGATTTTGAAGTAACTTCCATTGGGTGTTTTACCATACCATAGCTCATAAGGTGTCTTCTTTGTGTCCTTCTTCAATTGTACTCTGTTTAATGTGTAGACAGCAGTACTGACAGCTTCCCTCCAGAAGATTTGGGTGATGTCTTTCTCTATCATTAGTGTTCTAGCACAATCAACTATTGATATGTTCCTTCTCTCAGCAATCCCATTTTGTTGTGGTGTCCTTGGTGCAGAAACCTGTCTTTTTATACCATGCTCATTATATAAATTATTGAATTCATCTGATATAAACTCTCCTCCTCTATCTATTCTCAAGCATTTCAGATCCTTACCACTTTGTTTCTCTACCATAGCCTTATACCATTTAAACATCTTGAATGCTTTAGATTTATCTTTTAGAAACATAATTGTCATCATTCTAGAGTAATCATAAACAAAGAGAATAAAATATTTATCTCCATAATAACTCTTTGTCCTCATTGGTCCACATAGATCAGTATGGACTAATTCTAGAATACCATCAGATGTATGGGTTTTACTTTTGAAACTATACTTTGTCATCTTACCTTTTTGACAATTCTTGCACATGATATTGTCAGGCTTTGTCATCGTCGGTAAGCCTCTTACATTTCTCCTTCTGCTTATTTTCATCATGTTGTCAAAATTCACATGACACAATCTTTTGTGCTACAACCATATGTCTTCGTTTCTAGTCATTAAGCAAGTGGTGTTAGTATCATTCAGATAGAATAAGTTACCTTTTGTCTGTTCACCGGTACCAATCAATCTTCCTGATTCATTAAAGATCTTTTCCTTCTTATTCTCAAATGCTACTCTATGACCTAAATTATTCAGCTAAAAAACACTCAACAGATTATAATTCAATCCTTTTACCCAATAAACATTTTCCCATTTAATTAGGTTATTCGACATTATAGTTCATTTACCTTCAACTGGACAAGGTGTATCATTACCCATTCTTACTGTACCACCATTATAATACTCAAAAGTGTTAAACTTTTCTTTGTCACCGATCATGTGGCGAGTGCAGCCACTATCTATAATATAGATGTCATTTTTGATAACCTTAGATATGAGTGCAGATTCTACATACCTTTCATCTTCATCTGAATCATCGTTCACAGCCACAAACACCATCTGGATGTCTTCATCAGGTTCGGTGTTAGTATCTTCATCTTTGCAAGCAGCTAGGTAGCTAGCTTTCTTGCATTTGTCCTTGTAGTCTCAGGTATCTCTTCTTTCTGATTGTCGGTAGCTTCTATAATCCTTGTTATCACCTCTGTTAGATTTCTTCTCAAAAGATTTGTCATTAACTCTGTCATCTTTTCTTCTGTTAGGACATCTTGCAGCAAAGTGTCTAATTTCTTTACAATTAAAGCATACAAGTGGTAACATGCCTTTGTATTTACCTTTGCCTCTCTGCATTCTTCTAGCCATAAGTGCTTCTATTTTATCTAGATCTTCTTCTTCACTTTCACTTTCACTATCTCTTCTAGATGTGTGTTTATGACTTGATTTTATTATTCTCATAGAAGACTTAAATGCAGACTCTAAGTTTGGTAAGACACTATTATCAAAGTTATTCATCTCAAATGAAATCAGTCTACCAATTAAACTATCAAGAGTAAATGTATTGTTTGCTACTACTCTTATTTCTTGAATGGAAAAAACTCTAATAGCATATAAAGGCAGTAAGGTTCTTAAGATTTTACTTACCATTGTCTCCTCTTCAAGTGTACCTCCAACTCCTCGTATAACATTGACTACTTCTTTAATTCTTGTGTTGTACTATGTGATGTTTTATCCTTCTTTCATTCTGAGATCATCAAACTTTCCTCTAAGGCTTTCTGCCTTGGCTCTCAGAACATTTGTATCACCTCCATGTACAAGCTTTAGTTTGTCCCAAATCTTCTTTACAATTTTGCAATCTTTGACACCTTCAAGTTTAGCATCAGAGAGTGAGGAAGAAATCTCTATGACCATGCAGTTGTGCTCATGCTTCTCTCTCAATTGTTCTACTGTCAATACTCCTGTGGGCAAAGCATATTTAGTATCTAGGAATTGAGTAACATCATTACCAATACTTGATAAGTGGAGTCTTATCTTGCTTTGCCATGAAGCAAAGTTGTCTTTGTTCAACTTGGGCACATCTCGTCTATTCATCTTGTGATCTTGGCTTAGGTCTTGAAACCTTCCTTTCTAAGCACACAAGCTCTAATACCAATTGTGAGTAATAACTGAGAGGGGGGGTGAATCAGTGGCTTCAAAATTTATCCTTCAAACTTAACCACCAATCAATAAATCTCATATTATTATGTCCCTACAAGATGCATGCCATGAAATACTAATAATGATTAAATGTCTGTCGGTTTTCTCTGTCAATTCTTATTTTTTCTTGATTACCGATAAGTATTATAACTATTTACCAAAACTCAGTAAGTAAGCAGAATATGGGATCAATCCAGAGTTAGCTATGTAAGATACAAAACAGTAAAGAAATGAATCATACACACATAACACATGAATTTTTAACGTGGAAACCCTGTTAAGGGAAAAAATACTGGGACCGGTACCACAAATTTTCACTCTTCTGAAGTGAGCCCTGTTGGGAGCCAACCCTGTTAAAGGTTAAAAACACACTGTTAAGTGTGACCTTGTTAGAGGATTTTATACATAGAGGTTGTCACTTAGTATTGGGCATCTATTTCTACCATCCTTGAATTAGCCTCCTTAGATTGTCAATAGGTATCGGGCAAGTCCAATGCTACTTTCATGAATCAACATTTTTGGCACTCCTTGAGATGTACCTCAATATATAAAAGACTGTTAAGTCCTGCTCGGTTAAGAGACTTGATGCTTCAATGGTTAAACTGAAACATTGTGACCTCTTCATATTGCAACTTTGAATTGCAAATTTTTAGATCTATTTAAGTACATTACCTCTCTGACCAATGTATCAATTCAATCCTTTATGCTCCATACTTTCTGGTTTGTGATGTTGTGCTTCACTGTTCCTCGGTGTCTACAGAATTCCTTAGCTCTTCCTTTAGTTTGTTTGATCAGGACTGCATGAAGTTGTTCTTCATCAGTTTCTCTTCAGCATCCTCTTTCTATTCACTCCCCTTAATCCCATTTGTAAATGAATTAAGCTTGTCTCTTATATAGACATGATATTCATCATTTCTTGATTCTTGGCATGAAAAACAATCTAGCCAATTAGATTTAAAGCATAACTCCTAATTTGTCTTGTAGATATCTTCTTGCCAACCGTACAAATCAGCTTTAAATCAATCACTTATCTCTGGTCGAATAAAAAAAAGTAGACAACCAGTTAAGTATATTTTTAGCTCTACCAGCTAGATATTTTGTCCTTTTTTGAACTTTCTATTCCTTCGATCACCACTACAGTTAGTTGTCGGTGACAACTGACAGTTCCATCGGTGAGACTCTAGTTATCTTCGTGATCTCCGTCCATCAGGCATCATTGGAATTTTACTCGTCGGGAAACCTTCTGACTTTTCTCATCCGCCATCACTGTGGCTTTGCTTTGTTAGGAAACACTATGCTTCTGATCGTCAGGTATTACTGTGATTGTTCTTCTTTGCTCTGACCGTCGGTGTGCACTCCGTTGGTGTTGTTTGTCACTAAGTGAATACTTGACTTTTATGCATTGCTGAAAGCATAACCTTTGTTCCTTTGATTCTCTAAAGTCTTTGGCATTATGTACATGACCGTACAGATGATATCAAGTTGACATCAATGACAATACAATACATTAACTAATTTAATGCCTTGCATTATCTTCAACTTAACATTGTCAAACATTCAAACAGTTATATGTCATCACTCTCCACTTCGAACTCCCACTTACTAATTTCATTTTCCACTTAACTCTTTCCTCCTTCCATGTTCTCCTCCACTTAAATTTTTCATCACTCATTATTTTCTTCACTTGCAAATGGAATTTGTTTTCGAAAATAAATATTTTTAATATTTATTTTCACTAAACTCTATCATATTTCTATTTTTACCTCCACTTGCAAATGGCATTTTGTGTTGAAAATAAATATTTCCAATATTTATTTTCACTTAACTCTATCATATTTTTATTTCCTCATTCACTTGGAAATGCAATTTCCAAATTTTCATCACTTAACTTGTCCTCTCATTTAATCCTGGTCGTCGCATGTGCTTCAATCTCATCTGTTGATTCAAGTTCCAAAAATCTATAAATTGGACTCTCATTTTTCTCAAATCTAGAGCCACATTTTTTTGAGTATTCTTGTTGTTATTTTTCTTTCACGAATAGGTGCGTATTGTCACATGGGAGTTACATATCAAATTGAAATAAGAAACAAAAGTATTGGGTCACCTTGAGAGAGTGTTTATTTGAATTTGTTTCAATATTTTTATGAACTTTTCCTTCGTAGCTTTACTATTAGGTTAGGATGTTGTTTGTATGCATTTAGAGTTATTGGTTCCTCTAGTATGCATTCATTTCTTATTTTTCCTCCCCTACATTTGGTGAACCTGATGTGAACATGCAATTCTAATGAATTTTTTCTTATTTTTGATGTGTTTTGCAGGTAGAGGAATAAGATCTATGCACTTGGCAGTCTAAATTGTGATACATGGAGGATTTCTTGTTCTAGACATGCAACAAATCAAAATTTTTATTGGTTTTTAAAATGAATAAAAATTTGTATCTAGCCTAATTAGGAGGATAAATGAACAACAAATTTCACATAAACTAATTAGGAGGATAAATGAACATCAAATTTCACATAGCCTAATTAGGAGGATCAAAGAACCCAACAATCTTCATCTAGAGTTAATTAGATGGATCAAAGAACCCTATAATTTTCACATAGTTTTAACTAGGAAGGTAAAGAACAACAAATTGTCCAATTTTCATCATATTTCCTTTCTTAATGGGTTAATGAACAATAATTTTCATCTAGTTTTAATTAGGAAGGAAAAGAACAACAAATTGTATAATTTGAGCACATTTCCTTTCTAATTGGCAAATGAACAATTTTGTTTGAAGTGCTTTTATATTTCTATCTTAAGTTTGAATCAATGCATTCTCTCCCCTTGCCTTCGCAGATCTTGGGTGAAGAGAAATTCATTCAATCTTTTAGAGGGCCTACCTCCTGAGTGCTTTAGCATAGCTGGTGAGAGGGAACAAACCAAGTGGGAACAAGGAAAAGCCAGCCTCTTCCAACCCACTATAATAAAATCCCTTATTGAAATGAAAAGTTTGGAGGCCTTCGCTTGTGCCTAGTATTTGTGGGACTATAGGTCTCAATAGAGCTTGCGCTACCACCTTGCCTTGTATGATTCACAAGTTATTTTTAGAACAAATGCCTTGAATAAACACCTTTGCTATAGTAGCCCAAATAAACCCCTTTATTCACTGGCACAAGGGGAAACCTCTAAGACATCCCACACTTTTGTGGATCTTAGTAGAGACAATGGTCCCTTGGGAAGTTATGACCCTTGGGATTCAAATCTTGGTGTGCCTAAGAAGTGAGTGCATTGTAAGGAGTATCTCGCACCTCGAAGATTCTAGGTTGTCCGCTATGAGTAAGAGCGATCGAACTTGTTCAAGTGAGAATTCAGTGAATATTGTCCTTGCTAGCCTAGGTTGTGGTCTAGTTTGTTACTTTTTTACAACAACCATTCTACTTGACGTGTCTTGTGTGAGTGTTCCAACTTTAAAAACAAAAAAATTTCAAAAAATCATAATGACACATTCAAACCAACCAAAAACAATTCATGATCATTCCTAAACATTCAATTTGTCACAAACACGTTGTCTTAAACCTTTGAAAACATATGGAATCTCAAAATATTCACCTTGGAGCTTTGTGGAATGCATATTATTTTTCATTTTTCATCCTCATATCATAGTCCCTTTTCAACCTTTGCATACATTGCATTAGTCCTCATTATATTCTTCACTAAAATCCCTTTGCATAAGTCCTCATTTTGCACTTAGCCCCTTTTAAAAACTTTGCAAAATCCCACAAAAAATCAAATCCTAGAGTATTCCTCATGGTATTGAAAATATGATCTTGAGTTGGTCCCTTTATCCCTTTATCCTAATTGTCTCTCTATCATTTGGTCAAATTCTATCTTTGTCATGGTGGATTTGACTTAGTCCATTTTATCCAATTATCTTTGTCCCTTTGATCCCTTTTAAGTCAAGGTCCTTATTCAATTTCCTAAGGTTATAGTCTTAGGTTTGCATTTTCCAAAGATTTTTCAAAGTCAAAAAACCAAAAAACACAGTTGCGTAAGATTTAGATTTCTTTTCATGCTCATTCCAAAATCCAAAAATCCAAAAAACATTTGCATTTGCATATCCCCCAAATTGCACATCATTTCAAAAGCCTTTTCATACCTTAGGTTGCATTCTCATTCCAAAGTCTCCTCAAAAGCCCAAAAAAATTACATTTTTGCATATATAT
>MU226033.1:138456-156044 GCA_018584345.1 Thuja plicata
TAAATTGAAAATGATAATACACAAACACATTTTGAACCAAGACAAGGAGTACCTTTGCAAACACAAGGTTTTTATCCAAACACGAAAATTATACTAGATATGAACACGAAAACACAAAAACATCAAAAAAATGAACACCGCAATTTACATGGAAAACCAAGATAGGAAAAACTACAAAGAAGCTAATTATCATGAAATGAACACCAGTTAAGGTGACATCGGATAAGGTGATTTTTATAAGGGGCTCACTGTCATTTTCTCACTCTTGGTTGGATCACTGTCGGTTGGGCTCACTACCCAGAAAATAGAAAAGATCATTGCCAATACAAATAGGATCAATGCTAGAATATAACAAATGAAAAATGATTCCACCACAAAAGTCACTATTACCAATAATTAACAACACAAAAATAATACAACTGTCATCCACCGGTTGCACCAACTCGCATATACATCAATACACATATCGTCCCTTGTCAGATTCACAATCACTTCACATATTGGTCGCATGAAAGCATGTCACAAAAAATAGATGTATCGCTCTTTTATACCATCCCATGCCAACAAAAGGGTTGTCCTAATGCAATATGAAATAAGTCACACCGAAGCATTCCCATAGTGGTAAGAAATGAAACGTGGACCACCTAGCTCAATACAACATGCCTCACTCATAACAAAATGCTACACCATCGCCGAGATCTTTGGAACCAACATATAAGATCTATACATTACAATGCAAATACTTGGATCGAAGCACAACATCCACTTTCCAAATAGGACCGGGACCAAACAAGCAAACCACATTATGGTTCAAGATAAATGGGACCAACACTGACACTGCTAAAGATAAATCTCTACGACACATCATCTGGAGCACACTTCTACTGGATCATGAAAATATCCAATCCACACCTATGCATAGGATATGTTGACATCAATCACAACCATTAATGACAACAAAAATGATAGCATCAAAACAACATTCTAAAAATCTCCCACTTTGTCATTGATGACAACATTCATCAATAATAAAGAAAACAACTTACTATAGAAAGATATCAGCATCGAAGTTATTTTTTCTTTTTCATTCTTCTCCCCCTTTGACAACAATGCCAAAGGGAAAAAAACTCCCCCTTACTAATGCACTCTTCTCCCCTTGAGAGAAAGTTGCTAAGCATTAATCTAGAAAAGAATAAAAATAAAATGCACTAGATAAATGCACACACTAGTTTATTTACTGAACACTAGAAAGGGGAAGAATGCCCAACTTCCCCTTGAGATACTCAAAAGTATCCTTGCACAATGGTTTTGTAAATATATCTGAAATCTATCCTTTGTAGGTACATATTCAAGTTTAACCTCCTTTTCCAACACTTTCTCTCTCAAAAAATGATACCTGATAGATATATGTTATTTCCTAGAATGCTGCACTAGATTCTTTGAAATGTTTATAACATTGGTATTATCACACACAATTGAGATCGGTTCATCAAATTTTATACATATATCCTTCAAAGTTTGTCTCATCCATAATACCTGAGTACAACATGAGGATGCTGTAATATATTTTGATTCAACACTAGATAATCTCACAAAATCCCACTTCTTGCTCAACCAAGAAACCAATTGGGAGCTAAGTAAATAAGCTCCACGACTAGTACTTATCCAATTATCGAGACATCTGACCTAATTAGCATCGGTATAAGTTGTCAGAGTGAAATCTAAACCTTTTGGATACCATGATCTCGAATCTTCTGTACCCTTCAAATATCTAAAGATCCTCTTTACTGCCATAACATGTGACTCTTTTGGTTCTTGTTGAAATATGGATGCTAAGAATATGACATACATAATATATGGTCTAGTAGCAGTCAAATACAATAGTCCTCCAATCATTGATTTATACTTGCTTACATCAACTTTTGGTGAATCATCTTCTTTAGTTAACTTGCATCTGGTTAAAATAGGAGCACATACCGATTTGGAATTCTCCAAACCAAACTTCTTCAATAAGTCAATGATATACATGTAATGATAAATGAAAATTCCTTTACTATTCTTTTTTACTTGCAATCCAAGGAATAAATTCAACATACCAATTATAGACATCTCGAATTCCTTTTGTATCTCCTCTACAAATTTTCTACACAAGTCATCTTTTCCTCCAAAAATTATGTCATCAACATAAACCACAATAATTAAGATTTATTTTGAGTAAATTCTGTAATACAAATTGCTATCAGTAGATCCTTTCTGAAATCCTTGTCCAATTAGATACCTATATAATCTTCCTTACAAGGGTCTAGATGTCTGATCCATACAATGCTTTCTTCAATCTTCACACAACATCTGGATCCTTTTCGTACTTGAATCCCTCCAATTGTTCAATGTAGACTTCTTCCTTTAGTTCTCCATTCAAGAATGTTGACTTAACATCCATCTAATAAACCTTGAAATATTTAAATGTTGCAAATGATAAGAATATACAGATTGCGTCCATCCGGGCATCAGGGGCATAAGTTTCATCAAAGTAAACAACTTCAATATTTCTGTAGCCCTTATAGACCAATCTTGCCTTGTTTCTCATTACCTTCCCATTTTCATCCACCTTATTTCGGAATACCCACTTGTACCAATCACATTTTTGTTAGCTGGTCTTGGCACAAGTTCCCAAGTTTGATTCTTCTCTATCTGATCAAGTTCTTATTTCATTTTTCTTATCCATTTATCATTACATGCTTCTTCCATAGTTTTAGGCTCAATTTATGAAAGTAAACATAACAAAACTTTCTCTTGTGCTCCTCTACTTCTTTTAATGATACCTTTATTCTTATCTCCTATAATCTGATTCTTTGAATGATTTCTCTCTACATACCTTGGGGTCTTACTTGTAGAAGTTGGATACTGCTTTGTCTCTTCTTCTTCTTTCTTGTCTTCTTTTTCCTTGTCCTCTACGTCAAATTCATATTCAAGGTGTTTCTCAGTAATTTTTTGAACCTCTTCATCAACCTTCACATTCGTACATTTAACTATATTATTCAGTCTCTTGTTGTAACACTAGTACACTTTTCTCTTTTTAGAATATCCCAAAAATATACCTTCATCATCTCTGTTGTCAAACTTTCCAAGATTATCCTCATCCCTCTAAATGTAGCATCTGCTTCCAAACATTTTGAAATATTTCACTATGGGGGCCCTTCCATGTCATAGATCGTATGATGTCTTTCCATACTTATTCTGGTAAAGAACTCTATTAAGTGTGTACATAGTTGTATGAATTGTTTCTCTACAGTAAACTTCCCATAAACTTGCTTCTTTGATCATTGTCCTTGTTGCTTCCTACACTGTCTGATTCATCCTTTCTACTACACCATTATACTATGGTGTTCTAGGGGCTGAAAATAGTCTTTTAATGCCATGTTTCTCGCAAAAAATGTCAAATTCTTAAGAAGTAAACCCTCCACCTCTATAAAAACTCAAGCATTTAATCTTCCTACCACTTCCATTTTCAACTCTTGCTTTAAATATCTTAAATTTTTCAAATACTTCTAATTTTTCTCTTAGAAATGCAACCCAAGATAATATGGAATAATCATCAATGAAAAGTATGAAATATCTCTCACCTTGTAAGCTTCTTGTTCAGGTAGTACCACATAGGCCAGTGTGCATGAGATCCAACAAACCAATATATGAACATGATATTTTTCCTTGAATGACTCCCTTGTTTGCTTTCCTTCCTGATATCCCTTACAAATAATGTTATCTAGTTTGCATAGTCTTGGTAAATCTCTTACTGTGCACAATGAACTTATTCTTACCAAGTTGTCAAAATTTATGTGACACATCCTCTAGTGCCAAAGCCAACTTTCATCCGACCGAGATAACAAGCAATTTTCTATAGCTCCTTCAAGTTGATACAAGTTCCTTCTTGTTCTTTTTCCAACTGCAATAATTGTTCCAGACTTCTTCCGGATCTCACAACCTTCATTCTTAAACACAACATCATAGTTGTTCTCCTACATATGTCCAATACTCAAAAGATTATGACACAAACCTTTCACATAGTAAACTTTGTCAGTGTTATACTTCCCATAAATAGTAATAGAACCCATTCCAACAATATATGTTGCTTTGTCATCACCAAATATAACAAGACCACCATCATATTTATCAAGTGTTACAAATTTAATTTTATCACCAGTCATATGATTAGAACATCCACTATCAATAAACCATTCATTCTTATTTCTTCTATCAAACAAAGCAGCCTCAATATTATCATCAAGTTTCAGGTAAATGTTAGAAATATGAAATTTAGGCTTTTTTTATTTCGCCAAAAACAAACAATATTCCTGATTTGATTCATCATTAGATATACTAGTATCTTCATTAACATAGTTGGCCTTCTTACCAAAATTCTATCAGTTATCCTTTTCTGGTCACGTAGTTTCTAAATGACCAATTTTTCCACATCTAAAGCATTTAAGGGGTAACATACCTTTCTATTTTCCAGTACCTTTATTTAGATTCCTTGAAATTTTTTCTTCCATCTCATCTGAATCATTATCATCTGGATCTTCCTCTGTCTTTGTGGCTTTAAAGGTTTTCTCAACTCTGCTCTTCTCTTTTCTGAATTTCCTCAACACAAATGCTATCAGGTTGCCAAACAATTATTTTCTAATAAACATTTTTGGATCATAAACTTCCTTAATAGATGATATCTTGTCACTATAGCTCTCTGGTAAGGTCATCAGGATCTTCTCCACAATATCTTCATAATTAATGTTACCACCTTGATTCTTGAATTCATTTACTGTATTGTCAAATCTCTAAATAACTTCTGATATTTTCATCTTCTTCCATTCTTAGTCAGGTTCTCATAATGATGCTCAACTATAAGCTTCTTAGAAAACTTTACTCTATCATTTCCTTCATAGATCTCTTTCAATTTTTCCCAAACTTCATAGGCAATCTTCACTAAAATAACTTTAGCTAATTCAATTTTTGATAAAGCACTAAAAATTGCATACCTTTCTTTCTCATTCTCCTCATAGGCTGAAATTTCATCTTGAATAGTAGGGCCATCTAAGGTGTAACATACAATGTCTCCACATTCTTCCAAGTAGTGTAATTGATTAAAATCATGTATCCTCTCATATGCTCTTTCCAAGAAGTGCAATTAGATCCATCAAACATAGGAATATTCAATTTGTCCGCCTTTAGATCTACCTCAAGCGGTTAAGCTCTCTCCAAGGAACCAAAGCTTTGATACCAATTGTTGAACATGTTGAATAACTAAGAGGGGGGGTGGGGGGTGAATCCATTATAATCAAATAATTTCCTTAACCTTCATTAATTTGGTGAATACTTAAAGCAATCAGAAACTTATAGCAGATATGAACATGAAAGCACAAAAATATCAACACAATGAACACAAAAATTTACATGGAAACCCAAGATGAGAAAAACCATGGAGAGTCTAATTCTCATGAAATGAACACCGTTTAAGGTGATTTCTACAAGGGGCTCATCGTAAATGTATGTAGTGTATGCATTATTTAGAGGCACACAGAAATCTAAAGCATAAACATAAACATGTTTGTTTTGTTGAAAACATAAACATAAACATAAACATGTTTGTTTTGTTGAAAACATAAACATGTTTGTTTTGTTGAAAACATAAACATAAAAACATAAATATATTTATTTTGTTATAATAATAGGGATATTTGTTTTATTTTCAACATAATTATATCTCATCTATTGACAACATAGACATATGTATTTTATATATAACATAAACCTATATGTTTTGTTGAAAACATAAACATATCTATTTTGTTGACAACATAAACATATCTTTTTTATTAAGAACATGTAAATTTATCTATTTTATTGATTGCATAAACATATTTGTAAATGTTGACCTGCTCATATTTACCAATTTAT
Source organism: Thuja plicata (assembly GCA_018584345.1). NCBI lineage: Eukaryota > Viridiplantae > Streptophyta > Pinopsida > Cupressales > Cupressaceae > Thuja > Thuja plicata. The sequence continues at coordinate 144,406 of MU226033.1, forward strand.
CATTATGAAGGGGCCTTCCTAAAATCATTCAACACTCAACATTATTCAATACCTTACATAAACATATTTAATACATGGCTACAACATAGAAACATAAGACAAAATATTAGAACCTCCTATTGACTTTCATGACAATTGTTACATGTATGTAAGGTCTAATTCACCATAAAAGAAACATTGTCATTATTAATTATCATATTGTAGTTATACATTGATCTACTCTACAAAGAAGAACCCAAAATTATGCTTCTACATCTATCAAAAAATCACATTTATGACTACTTTAGTCAATTTTCATAAATATTGGAAAATGAGGAGGTCTCTCATATTGAGAGGCAATACCCTTTTCTCTAACTATAGGTTGTATTAGTCAATTAGGAGAGTTTTGTATCAGACTTTCTGATTGAGCCATCAATGTGTGGCTTGCATCAACATTCATTTCCAATTGTGATGAGTACCTAAGGGTACTCCCTTGTTGCACATTACTGATTATTGCAAAGACTAGGGTAAAAAAGTTGAACATGTCAAGAAAGACTAGGTTCTGGGAGGGTAGAGGAGTATTTAGGGTAGTCCCTTGCTACAAAGGCCACATATTTGAACATGTCAAGTAGAAATGGGTGCTGGGAGGTTAGAGGAGTAGTTGGTGTACTTGTGTTTTTTCCTTTGTTTGATTTTTGTATTTTCTTATGAGCTGCCTTTTCCTCTCGATCTCTCTTGGCCTCCTATTGTATTTTTGCCTTCTCCTATACTCCAATTGATCTCTCCTCTTCTTGTTATTGTCTTCTGCTTGCCTCTCCAACCTATTTGCTTCTGCTTCTGCCTAATTTGTCTCTCATTTGACCTTATTTTGTCTCATCACATCCTTCTTACATTTTTGCAGCTCCTCATTTATCCTCTTATGTTCTTCTTGTTTATTAAGCATGTCGACATAGGCATCGAATGTCAAAATTTGTGACTTCATACTAAGACAGAGCACTGCCAAACAACCTCTGTGTGATGATTGTTGCACCCTCTACATTGGAAGTCTCAATAATTTACTAGCTGAGAATATTTTTTATGCTCATCCTACTATGTGCACGACACACAATCAATGTCTCAGTCACTTGTGTCATTTCTCTCCTCACCTTCACCATCATCTTGCTGGTCCAAATTTGATGCATTCGTAAAGTAATGAACCACCTCTACTGGATTAGTATGTTGTGAAGATACCATGGAAAGAGATACTTCTTCATCAATAAAATTTATAAGAACTCTAATATTAATGACTGCTTCATTCAACCAATCAGGCACAATAGCTTTAGTTGGAAATTGAGACCCTCTATAGTGTCCATTCCCACATTACGGGCTACTTGAACATCTATAATATTTGGTTCAAATGGTAGTGGTGGAAAAGTCAGACCTCTGATGCACCGTTTATCCTTTCCATGTTCTATGCATTGAATATTTGCACAAAACCATCAATTTCAACCTCTCTGTAACCACACATTTGCATAAAGGTCTCTACTACAATTTATACTGCATCATCTTCAATTGTAATAACATCATATTCTGATTTGAGTCTTCATACCTCCTCTTCAATAGAAAAGGCCTCACTTGGCCTCATATCCTTCTCAAGTGCAGACTTATTTAGCAGAAAAATTTCCATCCTACAAAAGTCACTTATGATGTTGGATGGTTGTAATGTCTATCTGAATGCTTTACTTTCAAGAGTTGCCAACTCTTCCCATTTGATATCAATCTAAGGGTGGTTTTCCATCCATGCATTCCTTTGTTGTTTGAAGTAGGTTTTGAAAAGAGAGAATATGATGACATCTAATGGTTGCAGCTTGTGGCTAGTATTACAACATAGTGTAAACAATTCTATTCCTAGGTGCCTCTCTTCTTTATTTGTCTTGAATGTCATGTGGCTACCATGAATGTCAAAGATAAGAAGGGTCTTGTTTGAGGATAAAACCCCACCAAAGACGGAGAGTGAAAAGTGTTCCAACCAATTGACAAATAGTTCCTTTGTCATCCATGCGTATTTTTGGGCTTCCGTGCATGCCCCTAACTCACAATTGACAATGTAATTTCTTATGTGCTTCTTTGATTTAAACAAGTAAAACCTAGGTATGCTACACCCAACTGCACTAACACGTACCAAAAAAATAATACACTCCCTTCTTTTTGAGATGAGATGTGAGACACATCTCGATCCCAATTTGGTAATGACTCTCATTCCATAGTTCCTACCAACTTGCATGTCAGTGTCATCCTAGTTCCATATTATACTCAAATCATAGTGGTTGAGGTTTTACATAATTTCCAGGTTGTCATAGAAGGATGCCATAATACAAGGATGAAGCATTATTTCTCTTTGGTGTCCACTCCTTCAGCTGTTCTAATTGTCAAATCTAGGTTTTGTTGTCTAAAAATTGCCCCACCATGATCTCTCTGGCACTGCATTGCTGAACGTGTTAGGCCTTGTTATAGTAATTTAGACAACAACTGAACGTAGTTGACCGACTTGTAGACCATGACCAATATCATCCATGTCCTTGTACCCCTATAGTACTTCCTCCTCTTCACTTAAAATTATTTGTGGTCCTTTCCTCTTCATCATGGTTGTTCCCAACAACCATGACCTCAAATTGGATGTAGGTATACCCCACTTGACTGTTGCGCCCCTGATTAACATTTTTTTCCTCGATGCTGGAAACTACAACTTCTATGTCAATGATTTTCCACTGTATAATTGGGATAGGTGAAGGCAACTACTATACATTACATGATTGATCAATGTTGTCAATTAGTTGGACAGTAGGATTGTTTACTGCTTCCGCAACACCACCATTAAAAACTATTGGTGTAGTGAGATCTTCATCAAGTTGTGTATTGATGAAGTGAACTCTACGCGTGACTCTAATTGTCTTCCTTTTAGTTGATCTTCTTCCCTTTCCTCCACGTTCCATTATAATCAGTTGACCTACAACCACAATGAACCTATTATTAGTTGTTATTCATAAACAATATGCTACGTTTTACTTGTTTAAATTGGAGAGCGAATGGTAACTTACAAATTATGTGTGTGTATGTAAATATATCTATACATATGTACACACAGGAATGCATATGCAAGTATATAATATACACATAGACACACTTATAAACCTATGTGAGAAGCCTTCTCAAGAAGAAGAACATGATGCCATATGGAAAAGAATGCGCAAAATAATGAAAAATTGAACATTTTATGACTCAACATAAGTGAATAATATCAGATAAACACATATTATTCACTGCAAAGAGAAAGGAGAAATGATAGGTAGAGGTTTCTTTATGCGTGGAGAGCATGTATGATGAATAATCCTAAAACCCATAAAAAAAAATGACACATTAGTGTATACCCATTGCATTTCATGAATAAAAAAACCACAGATATTGAATACTAATGTATAACCCATCACATTTCATGATTAAAAAACCAAAAATTCTGAATAGAACAACACAATGTTCTTTTTATTTCACATTGTGTAATCATTTTATAGTATAAAATGAAATAAATCGATCTAGTCAAACCCTGGACAACATACAAAGAAATGATGAAAAAATACATCAAACTAAAAGTAGGAATGAGCACAAGAAATGTTTACTAAAAAAATGTGTGTTGAGATATATATGAATATGCATCTGTGTGTGCGTGTGTATATATGTGTATACCTTTTACATATGCATATATAGACAATTTTTTTTATGGTAATACATACATACAATTGTAAAAGAGTACATATATGATGCCATGAACAATTAAAATGTTGATATGATTAAAGAAATGATAAGATGCAGGAGATAAAGATGTAATTGTGATATGATTAAAGAAATGACAATGATGCTATTTCTAAAACTGCACTGCATGATGATTATTAACACTTGGCTAAAACCACTATAATTTGTATGCCTCTAAATAATGCATACACTCAATAGAAACATATTAACAGTAGTTTGACTTATGAAAATATGAATTAAATACTATTTAAATGTTGCATTAAAAAAATTACAATGCTGTTGTTTCTAAGTTTTGACAGCTGTGATCATTAATAGCTGACTGAAAATAATATAATTTGTATGCCTCTAAATAATGTATATAGTGAACACATACATATTAATAATAGTTTGATTTATGAAAACATGAATTAAATGATATTCTAAGGTACCAACCTGAATAGTGCCCTATAATCAGGTACGTGCATATGTCTCCTTCCTAAGCTTTGAAATTTGTAGAGGATATTCAGTGAAAACAAAAAGAATTTATAATGAAAATGATTGTGCAAATTCCCTCCTATAAACTAATTTGAATGTGGAGATGAATGGTTGTTAATTTTGAATTAGGAAAGAATCGATCATTTCATATTGCACTTGCTTACCATTTATGTCTAATTGTTACGTTGGTTTCATGAATTTAGTTTTCTATTTGATTTTTATTTGTTTATTTATTTATTGGGGAACCTTGTAACAACAAGTATATGTGCATGTTGCACTTGGATTAAATGCATGAAGATGTGATAGGATGTGTGGGAGAATGCACAATGGAAGACACATAAAGTTAATAATTGTTTGCATTGTAGCATACTATGCAATTTGGTGTGTATTCAAAATACAAATGTACAAGTAGTTGTTCACTTGTATTGTTCAATTGTACATGATTACTAATATGATGCAATTACACTTGTATTGTTCAATTGTACATTATTATTGTATGATGCAATTATTTATCAAATCATTTATTTAAGAGTAATTATTAACGCAAATATGGAATTTTTTTTTTAATTAAAAATATTTTAATTTTAATTTTTATGTAAGCTATTACAACTCGCTTGATTACCCGTGCTCTTCCAAACTGTCATGAAAAATCTCTCCGCCGTCATATCTTCTCCTTTAACACAAAATGAATATTCGCCGGCTTGACACGGACGAGATATTTTCGGGAAATCTCAAATTTCTTTTCCACGTGGCATATTGCACGGAAAGCGCATATTGCACGGAAAGCTCCCACAATGGCCATCACTTTACTCGCCATTCCCGACTCTCTCAGGTTCAATGGAAGTTATTTAAAACCTGCGTTGATTGCGTAGAATCTTGAGGAGGAGAATTCCTTGACAGGAAAAAATAAACACAGGTTTCTGTCAACGCCTATTTCAAGTTTTGTACAAAATGGACGATCCGTACAAGGTAGAATCTACAAGACTCCGCTCACGAACTGGCGTTAACATGCGGCGACGGGTGATTTTTGTTTTTCTTTCTTCGAATTTTGGCTAAATTGGGCTAATGGTGGTTTTAATCTTCATTATAACACCTCGTAAGCACTAACATTAAATTGTTCTTCCTTTAGGAAGACTTTCAAAATTGTGAGTGTCTGTTGTTATCATTTGATAGTATATTTTCTCTCAATGTTTTTTGCAATAAATTTCCCAAATTTGACAGTTTTTTTTCTCATCTTGAGATTAAATTGCTGTAGTTTCTATGATAAGGTTTTGCTAAATTATGTGGCACTCTTTTCCAATGTTAGCCGAAGAAGTGACACTTCGGAAGCACTCAAAGCAAAACTATATTGGTTATGCATTTTTACTGTTTTTTTTAATTGTTAAACATGAGGGTTATATTTAGGGTGCTCACTCAAAAAGGCCAAACTAGTCTGGCATAGTTTACTGGTATTACCTTTACCTGAAGAAATGAGAATTCTGAGGCACTCAGTAGAATTCTGATGGGACTGACCATTACAGAGTGTATTTTTACTATTTATTTGATTGCTAATATGAGGTTATATTTATGGTCCTCACTCAAAAAGGTCATAGCTAGTCTGCCACATGCGACTTTGGAAGCACTCGCAATAGAATTATTTTGGTTATATATCTTTATTATTTATTTGATTGTTAGTACGAAGGTTGTAGTTGCGGATCTTCGCCCAGGAAAGGCCATAAATAGTTTGGCATGGTTTGCTGTTATTACCTTTACCTTTACCTGAAATAAGACTTTAGAAGCATTCGCAGTAGAATTTTGTTGGTTATGTATTTTAACTATTTATTTGATTGTTATCATGGGGGTCATAGTTATTTCTTACCCAAAAGAGGCCATACCAAATCTGTCAGAGTTTTCTGATATTCCCCTACCTGAAGAAATGAGACTTCAGGAGCACTAACAGGAGAATTATTTTGGTTATGTATTTTTACTGATTGTTAATGTGAAGGTTATATTTACGGTCCCTCATCCATAAAAGGCCACAACTAGGCTGGGATTGTTAATGTGAAGGTTGTATTTACGGTCCCTCATCCGAAAAAGGCCACAACTAGGCTGGCACAGCTTTTCAAATACATGGGAAATTCGTAAGGAAAAATTAGGAGCAACATCCACAATGGTCTGCTGATCATACACAACCAAGAATGGAATATACAAAGCTCCAATCAGTTAATATGGAATAAGATGCACCATATTAAATGGAATATACAGAAGAATTATATAGATAAGGAATGCATAGGTGATGAACTCAATTGATATTATTTTTTTCATTCTCTCCCATAAATTATAATGACTATTGATAAGAAGGTGAAGCAAATTTGCGAGTCTCTAGAATAATTCATGAGCAAGGGGCTTCATGAAGAAGCTTACCATTTGATCTGCTGTACTACATTACACTATCTTGATCATTCCGTATTGAACCAACTCTTTGATGTACTGATACTTGATCTTAATGTACCTAGTTCTGCCATGAAACTATGGATTCTTTGTCATTTGTATGGTGCTCTTGTTGACACAATACAACTATATAGGTTCATCTTGCAATTGCTGCAAGTCCGTTAATGCTTGTCTCAACCATACTAACTGAGAAGTTGTTGCTGTGGCAGCTTTAAACTCTACTCCTGTCATAGAAAGTGAAATCGTCAGCATTTTCTTGATTTCCAAGAAGATAATACAGAAACAATACTTAAAGTATAAGTATAAGCAGATTTGCAGTCATCTGTGGAAGCAACCCAAATCGGCAAATCTATACAGCCAATCAACCTTTTAGTCTTTGAAAGATAAAATCTTAATCCATAGCTCAATACACCTCTAACATACTTAAGAACCCTCATTTCGCTTTCCAACATATTTCTTAGATTCTGCAATGAACCTAGATACCAAACTCATTGTATATGTATTATTTAGACTGGTAGTATTCAAATGAATCAAGCTACCAATCAACTACCTGTTAAGATTAGGGTCCATCATATTTGACTTGTCTGCTCTCAACTACTTAAGTCAAATTTGAATCGGTACTAGTTTGCAACCCTTCATCTAAAATCTCTGCAAGAGATCAAAAGAATACTTGCAAGAGATCAAAAGCATACTTGTATTGTGACATGAAGATTCCATCTTCATCTTGCCACACTTCCATACCAAAAAGTAGTGCATCTGTCCAAATCTGTTATAAACTCTACAAACAAGTTTATACTGTTCCTAGTGTAGATAAGATCATTTATGTAGAGGAGCAATATAAACATGCCATCAATCAAGCTTTTGGAATAAAGATCATGGTCTGACTTACTACTTACAAAAGCGTTCTATTGTCAGTATGAATCAATCTTGGAGTACCATGCACTGGGTTCTTGTTGGAGACTATATGAGGCTTTCTTCATTTGTAAACATGATCTTCTGTACAAGCTTTTTCAAATCCTCTAGGCTGTGTCACATACACTTCCTCATCAAACTATCCATTCAGAAAAGCACTTTGCACATCCATCTAATATATAGTCCAACTTTGGTAAGCTGCAAAGGTCAATACAAATTTGACGGTGTCCATTTGTTTTACAAGTGCAAATGAGTTAGTTTAATCAATACCTTGTTGTTGAGATTACCCATAGTTCACATGCTTGGGCTAGACTTGGACTTGGAAGACTTTTCGAGTTAGTGAAACTCTGCAACTTAAAAAATAGTTACATTTATTAAAAAGATATAAATTTTATGCAAAATGCAGTTACAAAATGTATCTGTGATACACAAATTTAAAATTCAATAAGTGGAAACAAAATGTAAACATGCAAATACACAAAGTTATAGAATGTGAACTCCATTGTCTATGTCGATTTGCTCAAAGAATTGTGATGTGATTGCTCAACTAGTTGCTTTGAAATCCCTACGACATTTACCTACCAAAGATGATGGAACCTTGACTTTTTTTTGATAACTTGCACCTTCGTTTATAATTTCTTTTGGGAGGGAGAATGAATGTTTGAGGATTTGTTTAGAAGACTGATGGTGGAGAATGAATGAGAGGACTTTCCATTGGACAAAGGTTGTCATTGATGTAAAAAGTGCTGGTTAGTTCTGTCATTGATGTCAAGGTATCTAGAAGCATGCAAGGGTATCCAGAAGAGTACATTTACTATCATGACTATGTTTGACCATTGAGTTTCGGAAGGACAGTGACAAGTTATATTGATAAGATCTGTTGCAGAATGTTTGTATATTTTTAATATCATCTTGCATCTATTACAGTTGTTTTAAGTGATCTGGAAAGGTTTGCAGGATGCTACTAAGGTTTGTATCTCAGACTCCGTGTTTACACTGGCAACTTGTTATGCTCCGCATTATGCTGCAGTTAAGTGTTTTTGTTTGCAGTTTGGAAGTAAAGTAAAGCTACTTGTGTTGTATCATATTCTAGAATTTCAGAGGCTGATCTTCAGCATATGGAAAGTTGGAAGTGAGAGAGTAGTCACTGTGCTAGTTGGCCAACTGGATTGATGTTCCAGACTGATGTGCCAGAGGATTGTAACATGTGTAGGCTGGAGGTAGCATGTGGATGTTCATCTGGGCCAGTGGAATGTGTATTGGGTATCACATAGCGTGTCCCCTCTCCTGTAGTAACGTGTGGGCTTTTGGACTTGGCTTGTTACACATTTTGTTAAGCATTATTCTTGTGGCTGACTTGCAGATGCGTTTATGTTGTTCCAGGCTAACATATGGATGTAATATTCATTGTAACACATATATATATAGTCGATCTAGCTTCATCCCTAGTGTGTCCGTTATCGTAATATCTGTAATGTGTTCTTGATGTGCGAGTATGTGGGTGATGCTGTGTGAGTCATTGTGCAGTGAAATCTGAAGATCATATGTACTGTGTGAAAGTGTTCCTATGTTGATCAGGTCAGAAAGAAGCTGATTATTCAGCCTTGAAGGTCCGCAATTCATATCTCTTGTACATTGTTGAGATTAGTGTCTCATATGCTAAGTTGGTGCTCAAATCTTGGATTAGGGGATCAATGTCTCTTGTAGGTTGGTGCATGCAAATGCAATTGGGGATTGTTGTCTCCCTGGTAGGCCGGTGCCTACTTCATATTGTAAGTTCTCTATTATTTTGTGAAGTTGGATTTGGGCAGTAGATCCAAGCATCGATTACCGTGGTTTTTCCCTTTAGGGTTTCCATGTATGTCTGGTGCTCATATGTGTTGATGTGTGATTGTGTTTACCACTTGCTTAGCTACACTAGTGATAAAGTAAGATCCGATAGTTGTTCTAATCTAACGATTTGGATTTTAGATTGAGCCCACCCCCAGCCCTCTCAGTTTATCAGTGTGTCTAAAACTTTCCTTTTCTTTGAATTGTGGAGAAGGTGAAGGGAGTTATTTTAGTTTCTTCAGAATGAAGGGATGAGATTAAATCTACAGATAGTCATGTTGGCTAAATATTTTGTAAGTAGTCGTAGACACACTACTCACAAAATGGGATATTTAGACACAGTATGCGAGAACTAATCTCTCCTCTTAACTTAGGGGAGGAGCCCTTCTTATTGCTGCTAATTCAACTGGAACTTAACAAGAAATTGAAATTTAATCTAAAATTGGGTGTTTGACATATCACTTCCTCTTTCTTGAAGAAGGATTTCACTTTCATAAATACACACTCCACAAATTGGATTCCTTTTACAATTTCACTTCTAAGTACTAGCTGGAGCAATAATACCAATAATCTCAAAGTTAACCGAAAGATTAATTGTTAAGTGTACTGGTTGACTATAGACTAAGGAATATATATGAGCTCACAGACATACACTTTCTCGAAATGGTTTAAACTATGAAGCAACAATATGATAAGCTCAAAGACTAACACATGAAACTTCCTTTCTACTTCCTAATTCTATAAAGAATCACAGCTCAAAGACTTTGTATTCGCTTTTACGTAACCCAAATTGATGATTACAGCACAAAGTCTGCTCAAAATCAGATTTAAAGCTTACTTTACAACAACACAATCAACTCATACACTTTCTCAGTAAATTCAAGGTAATACCACTATTGTGACGTAAGAACACAACAATGATATAACAAACTCCTCCAACACAAAGATTGGAAAACACTTGCTCTTTTATTTACTTTGAAATAAACTTGCACAAATAAAAGCAAAGTTTGTATCTTGCATAATTCCAGCAGAGTTTTCTTGCAATGCATAAAGATGATTATTTACAATGAGCCCTCTTGTATTTATAGGAGTGAGGCTATGAGAAAAATATGGAAATTAACTACCTAAGGTTGACTTATTCAACACTCCATTCCTATGTAATGTGATTACATGTAGTAAAATGTGTAATTGCAAATTTTTGCTTTACATGTGACATTACATTTGTAATTGCAATTTTATGCTTTACGTGTAACTTTTCAAAACTAAAAACAAAATGCATATCTAAAATCCTAAAAAGCAATGAGAAATCTAATTGAGTGCTTGGAAGCACTTTTCACTCTTCTTCGTTAAGTGCCATGAAATCCTGAAACCTGCGAATGCTTTCTTGAATTTCCTTCGGATTTGGCACAATGTTGTTCTTTGCGACAACAGTAGTCTTGAGGACTGCATCTGAACAACTCGAAATTATGGTATTGCTTTCCTCAAGAACAGTTTGGAGAAGATTGAGTGAGGTTTGATAACCTGTGAGCTTGTGAATGGAAGTTACGGTGAAGTGATCCGCCTCAAGTTCTAGGTGGATCATTAGCAAGAATTTTGAGACCGCAATATATTCTGAAATTAACTCTTGGTCATCACTTACCAATTTGCATGATATCTTCACAAATTGGGTGCTGATCTCTTGCACTTTTTCGACACATGTTTCTATTGCCGCCTCCAAGTCTGTAATTAGACCTTCAATGTCTTGGCCCCTATTCACCAAAAGTTCCTTTGATTTAATGTAGTTTTCACGAGAAGGTATTACCCCATTCTCGCACATCTCCAGTTTCAAGGCTGAAAATTTATTCCAGATCTCCAAGTCCTTTTCAAGTGACTGCAAATTTTGATTGAAAGTTCCTAGAACACCATTCAGCGCGAACGTCACTGTTCCAGCATAAGTGAGCACCTGGAGTGCTTTCTTTATCAACTCTGTCCCTTGTGCCATCATCTGATCCACCCATGCATTAATGGTTGTAGCCATCTTGCTGTTGGCTAAATATTTTGCAAGTCACTAAGACTACAACTTGCAAAACGTGTGTTTTAGGCAGCAGTATGTGAGATTTCTCTCTCCTCTCAGCAATAGGGGAGGCTCCCTTCTTACTGTAGGTGGCTTCAAGTAGAACTGAACTGTAACACATACAGTTCACCTTGCAACAGTAATACCAGTGACTCGATGATTGACTTAAGAACAA
>MU226033.1:159006-170386 GCA_018584345.1 Thuja plicata
GTTAATATTATAATAAAACTAATTATAATAACATTTGTTTTACAATATGTATTATAATTAGTTATTATTTTAATATAAACATTAATATTTGATATTATTATTATTATTATTTTAAAATAATAATAAATTATAAAACATTGTTTTCTTTTAAAAGACGTCGTTAAATGGTAATTCGTAATGAATTATAAGATTTATAAATAAAACGATGTCGTTTTTTAATAAATCTTATCTTTATCTTCATCATTTATTAAAATAAATTTCTCCAACAATATATGCATATCATGCAATTATTTTAAAAATCTATTTTAAATGCAAAAAGAACTTAAAATATCTGTATGTGTCTTTAAAATTTTAATGATTTGAAATGCGGATATGATTCAAGATCTCGCTATCATTAAAATTTCTAAGCAAAACTTTGCAGAATGACACAAAATCTTAGAATAGAGTTTAAAATCTATCACTCATACAAAATAAGCTTACACTTTATGCGCTTGACCAGAAAAAGACCATTTCTTTACTGACCTTGGAAGGACGTGAAAAACTGCCTAAAGATCAACTGGAGCACAAAGGTGACAACTAAACTGGAAACAAAACAAGACGCAAAACAAAGCGAAAAAAGAAACAAAAGACTGAATGCTTTGCAAGAAGTCAAATGAAACAGGGACCAAGGGATAACTGATCCTGCGAGATAGAACTCTTTACAAAACATCAACACTCTTAGAGAAAAACTCCTAGCAATCATTGAGAATTGCGTAGGGTTGCCCCAATTTTGGGGAATGCAAAATTGAGGATAACACTCCCCAACCCTCTCAACCTGCCTAACAAATTCCTCTGCTATAGAGGACGTTAACGGATCAACCTACTCTGAAGCTCCGGTAATCTTTCGAATTACTACCATGAGCAACTCATTCTATTCCTTAAGCTGTTTTTTCTTCTTTTCGAGCTCATCACACTCCTGTGCTAGCAGTGCTACATATTCTTGAGCATCATTGATTAAACTAGCATGCGTCTGCTTGCCCAAATCAAGCGTGGTGATTTTAAAGTCAGCAAGCTGCATTTCATCACGAGGCTTTCGTATAAGGGGTTTAACTATCTCCACATGTTTGGTTCTGTCTTTGTCCATTCGAACCCTTGAAACTGTTATGGCTCTCTTGGCACCCCTAGTCTTGACTTGTTTCAGCTACTCAAAGTCGAAGTCATCTGGCAAGACTTCTTGTTTCTTTCTCTTAGGAATAGCGGCACTGAGCCAAGAAGGAAGGTCAGCCCAGACAACTGGAGTCTCTTCGGTTGTAGCCTGTGATGAGCTGGGCTGGGTGCATGCTATGGTCAAAACAATAGTTGGTGCTTCAGTTTGGACAGCAGTGGGGATAGTTCTTGGAGTGACCTGAGGCATTGATTTTGACATAAACCTGTTGAAGTCACTCAGGGTAGAATAGCCTTCCATAAAAGGAATTGTGGGTGAAGGTGGATGAGAACCATAAGAGAATACACTGGACAAGTTTTCATGAGGCGTATTATGAGTAGAACTAGTCGCTCAGAAGAGGCAGGAAGTGCCACTGGAGGAATCAAAACTGTAGAGAATGAGTCAACATCAACATCAATCGTGAAACCGGATACATCTACAGGAATGAATTCCTACGTAGTTTCAACAGGGGTAGATTGTGCATCTGGTGCCATTAGAAGTACTTGTACTTCCTCTTCTTGTTGACCATCTTCTACCTCAAGAATCTCCTGATTCACCACCCGTTCTTTTCCTTTGCCAGAAGGATTTTCCTGAATCTTATTCTTCGATTTGAACTTCAGCTTTACTGTAGTTCCAGAGGAGGATGCATTATCTTTATTTTTTGTTCTCACCTCTGATTTGCGGCCCACAGGTCCGGATGTATCATCATCTGACCCTGATTTAAATCTTCTCATCTTAATACCCCTACGCTTAAGCCAAGTGTGGGTATTAGCCATGATGGATTGGAATATGTCAGTTATGGAAATTTTTTCTTTTAACGACCACTGAATCGAGGGGAGGTCTTGAGATGCCACCTTCACTTCCTCATACTATGGATCTAGTATGTCTCCGTCATCTTTCATTCCTTCTGAAATATCAGCAAGATCCATATCAATGATTTGTTCCAGGGATAATCTGCAATAGTCCATCTTTTTGATGTCCTTATTTGTACGAAGATCTATCTAGACATCCTCAATACGATGGACATGAGTGAAAGACCGTCTGATCTTGTCCTTCATGCCTCGATAGTCAAAATTACTTCCGATTTTAAACTTTTTGAGATTAATCTCCTATAGTTTAGTTTCCATTGCCTTTGCCTTTACAGTAGAAGTAAGCCAATACTTGCCAATCACCAAGGGATGCTGGGTGGAGATTGCAAATCCGGTTTTATGTACTACAAACTGCCTTGCATGTACATACATTAGCTGCCTTCCCAACTCCATCAGAACAATCTTGTCAGTTGTGTATCTTGGCAACATGCGGGGATGATCATCAAAGCATTCGACTCTCATCTAAGTGAGAGTCGGCAATTGTAGGAACATACACCCATACTCATTTACCTTTCTCCATGCTGCCTTTGAAACCCTTCTGTTCTCGAGTGTTCTGTCAAACAGGCACATGAAGTTTCCGAAGAAGGCATCTTGAAGTCTATGGTAATGATGTCTCCCTGTGGCCATGGGTAATTGACTGAAGTATCTCCATACTGGTAATATGCTTTTGTCCCCTTCATAGGGTAGTCTTGGCAATGCTCGGAAAGATGCAACAATATACACAAGATATGAACTCATGTAAAATGTATGAGTAGTAGATACCTCTGTCAATTGTTCACACAATGAGCTACAGATTAACTCTGCCAAGAATATTTGTTGCTTTCCTTTTTTGACAATAGCAATGTATTGAAACATCCAAGGCTGAAAAACATTGGCTTTCTTTAATCCCCGCATTCTGCTGAGGAGAGTGATCATGTCTTTGATCTCTTCCTTGAACTCGGTTCTATACAACGTTGCAGGCCACCAGGATGAAATCAATTGCCTTGATTTGACAAACCAAACAGTATTGATTTCCCTTTTTCAATCGTCTTGTCTTTTGTTGCAATATTCTTAAGCCTTTTCATGAGAAATGTCTGCATATACTAGAGCAGATGGAACATGGAAAATTTTGTCAATAGCCTCTGCATCCATTCTCATGATTATCTTACCCTTTGCATCCTTGATCGTTTGAGTCTCTTTGTCAAAGTGGGATGCGCATGCCATCACAAACTCAAGTTTCAGCCTTGCTACAAGAAAAGTAGATAGCATGTGCATATGGCCCTTGAGGATTTTCTTCATTTCATCTGTTGGATTTGCAACCTCTATCCTTTGAATGAATTTAGACATATCCACATGCCCAACTTTTGTATCTTTGATCTCATCTATATTTGAGACCACTTAAGTAGGAATGACGACAGTCTGATATTTGTGAAACTTGTATTTCATCCTTTTCTCATGCGTAGTGGTTGGCTCTTCTAACATTGGATGAACACCTGTAGCATTGAGATGAAAAGAATTAAATATCATAACGTTAGAAAGCATTGACGTTGGTTCCATATCATTCTTCATTTAAATCACACTTTATTTTGAAACTTGATAGATCGTGTGTGCAAACAAGGCTTTAAACAAGGTTGAAGTGAAAAAGTTGCTTTTTGTGGGCCATGGTTGCATTTCGGGGATTTTGCGGTACACTGCAGGTGAAGGTGCAAGTGTAGCTCAACTTGTAATAAATTATGCAGTTGGACCAAAAAGTTCCTTCTACAAGGGAAAAACATAAGATTTTAAGTGAAACCGGGGTTTTTGGACCCAACTGCACTTCAAGTTGCATGTGTAATTGCATTTGTAGTTGAACTTGCAATCGGGTCAAAAATTCCCGATTGCATTTGGAGTTGCTTTTCAATAGGGTAAACTTGGGAATTGTAGGGTTTTTTGGAGGTGATTACACGTTTGACTGCATGTAACGAAACATGTAGTTGGTGTAAAAATCCCCGATTTGGATATGACTGGGTATGGAGATTTTTGGTGTAGTTACACTTTTGATTACATGTAGTAGTACATGTAATAGGTCTCAAAAATCCCGATTTTGGAAATATAGTAGATTTGAAACAACTTTTGTCGGGGATTTTTGGGGTGACTACATATTTGTTTACATGTAAAATGACATGTAATAGAATATGCAAAGGGTATGGAAAATCCTGAAATTTAAAGTGAGGGGGCATGAAAATGGAACTTTTAGAGGGTATTACACCCTGAATTTCATGAACGGCTGCATGTAGTAACACTTGCAATCAGGATTAGAAGTCCTGATTTAGATATATCATTATAATAGACAAAATTATGCAACCAGGATTTCTTGGAAACAACGTTGTATGAGGACACATCTTACAACCATGCTGCAACTACATCAATTATTCATGGTGAATATGAAAGATGCTGATTTCACAAGGTAAATGCATATAAATCCTCAACTATTGCTGCATTTCTTGTCTCATGAAGTGAATGGGAATTTCTGATTTTGTGAGTTGTGTATCACAATGTTTTTGGAGATTTGATCACAATAAAATGCTTAGTTTTTCTTTCAGACATTTTGAATTTGGGTGATAACCAGATTAAGACTTCAAATATGATTTGAAGAATATAAAGACAAGGAAGAATCCTGAAGCATGGCTTAAAAAATGCGCTAAAAACAAATACAAATCCCATTTTTAATGAAATGGCGCGAAGGAAACCCTGGGCGCAGCTATATACAAGCCATTTTACACAAAATGATAAGTAACACCCCTAGGCCCTGCTATCCATGGAGAGATAATGCAAAAACATTTAATGAAACTTGTAGTTTTAATCATGTTTCAACAAAACGACCATACCAAAGCAAAAACGAACCATGATTTACAGTAAAAGATCATAAACTAGTAAAAACGCTGCCCATACTTGGTTTCAAACACTGAAAGTCTGCTAAAAATGGATGTGAATATCAAAACGTGACCACAAAATGTTGATTCGAGTTGCAGGAGATGAATAAAACTGAGACTCTGAACTCCAAATCCCGAAACACGAGCTATTATAGGGCCTGAAAGAGTCCTAATCCAAAAATGAATAGAAGACTCCAACCTATTAATGACATCTGCTTGTTAACTTGCCGTTTCTAGAGCTCGACAGTATTTATAGAGCTCGACATTGCAAAAAATGTGAGCGTCGGAGTTTTCTGGTGTATTCACATTTAACACTACATACATGAATATATGTAATGCTAAATAAAATACCCAATATTCTTAGCATGTCGGGAGTTTTGACGTGTATAGCAATATGCAATGGGTGCCAAAAACGCCGACTATAGACTAATCGTGCTCTTCAAACCATTTTACACATTTCATAGCATGTTTCTAATATGACATGACCCCTAAAAAGGTCCGCCTACTTAAGGGACTCGAGATTTTTAAGTGTTTTAACATTATAGTTTTGCATGTAATATGCGATATAACATGCCATTCAATAGAAAAAGCCTGACCACTTTAGCTATTTGGAAATTTAAGATCACATAACACACTATATATTGCATGTTATGTAAACTACAATCGACGTAAAAAGATCCGACTTGAATAAGTGGGGATTCTTAATTCATATTATAAATACGATTTGTATTTTAAATAATACGTAATGACCTTTAAAAGGTCCATTCAATTGTATTTTGAGATTTTTTTATAATAATATATTGTATATTACATGTAATTTAAAAATCCCGACATGACTTGACTTAAAGAAAAGCTTTTCCAAATAAAATAAAATAAAAATAAAAATAAAAAGGTTTTTACTTCAGAAATATTTACAATTACTTAGAGCATTAAACCATGCCAAATTTAATTGAAATTACAATTAAAAATTATTCGTGGGGTCGTTGCTAATTTCACTAAAGCGAAATTAACGACAAGTCATAAATAATTAGTTGCATCCAAGAGTGGAAGGAAAAAAAATTAGTTCGTTATAAATTAATAGAAATGGTGCAGGAATATAGGTTAATTAAAATAATAAATATTATTTAATTAGTTATCCATGTGAGATGGAAATTGAAATAATTCTATATTAAGATTACATAATTAGGTGTGACATTGGATTAGACTAATTAAACAATATTTATTTGACTAGTTAGTGAACTAGATTAATTAAATAATATAATTATAATTATTTAATTAATTGACGATGACAAAAAGACACAGACCAAACCAAGAGAACATTGTCAAGTTGACTTGATTTGCAGCTGTGCAAATAATTCCTCAGACAAGAAGAAATCAGCTACTTTAATTCAAATTTGATTAACAAATATTCCTTTACTCTGTATTTATATTCAAAACAAACAGCGTTCAGAGGAAACTCGAGCTGTCCATGTCCAAGGACACAATCTAAAATCTGAACACAAAACTTTGCTAATTACTGTCACCCCCTTTGTTTTTATTTATTTACTTAAGTCTATGATGTCAAATGTCTCTGCTATACCACACATCTTCACTCTATTTGCAGCCCGTTCTTTCCTCCACACGCCTTGTTTTTTTTCCCCAACCCCCCCCCTTTATTTCCCACTTCTCTTGCATGCAATATCTCTTCTTTATTTCAAATCAAACTGCATTTCCTATTCAAATGCAGCGCCCAAACTATACAATTTCTTCTTTCCCTTCTTTTATAAAAAAAACCTATTCTCCTTGATTTTCTGCACTTTATTCTTTGTCTCATGCATTCACCTTTCTCCAAGTTGTGCCACTCACCCCTCTTCTACCACGCCTTCCTTTTCTCCCTGCACATTGTGAGGGTCACGAGTCTCTTACATTATCATGCACCCTTGTCTTATCATTGAATGCCAATCTTTCAAACTGCTACCAACCACTCTTTTATGCCTGCGTATAGCGCTATCTTCTCTTCATTCCTGTGCACTTCTTTGTCCCTAGTGCTCATTCTTTATTTCCGCCTTCAATGTCATTCCCACTATGCTCAAATGCGCTCTTCCTTCAATCGCTTCACTTTTGGCACCTCCCATCAATCTTGTTTTTAAGCTCAAAACTATATATTTGTCATAACTTCATATTTAAGTCCTCTTTTTCGTGTACTTTGGATAGATTTCTGCATTTAGTCTGTTCATTCTTCTACCGTCCAGTGCACCCCTTGGTCTTCCATATACATTCTTCTTTTCATTGCCTCTGCCTCTTCTCGTTCCTCTTCATGCTGTTCCAATTCCATTTCTTTGCTACAATGTGTTCTGTTATTGATTTCTTTCAAAATTGAAATTCATCATTTCCTTGCGCTCCTTGCTATGCTAGATTTCCTCTATCAATCATGCTATGCCATTTAGCTATCCTTTGGTTTCTGAAGCTTAATTGACTTGCCTCTTAGAAGTTTAGAAGACATTTTGGAATGTTTGATGTGTCTCAATGGCATTTCGGCTGCCTACGCCGGATGTTCTTGCATCAGACTCACTGGGTAGGAAATTTGTGAGCATAGCTAATGAAAATTGAGTTGAGTTGTAGGACTACTCCTCCAGATAGTAGACTATCTGTAGCATACTCCAATGCTATTATTGACATCGTTTTCTTTCATCCTTTCTTCTATCTTTTACAACATCTTTCTGGTATTTTGCTTGTTTTCGTCTGCCAAATCTGCTCGCTAGTCTCTTTTCTGCTTACAATTTTCTATCTACTGTTACCCAACCTCTTCCTCTAAGACATTATCCATCTTCTTTTCCTCCTTACCTCTTCTTCTATTGTGGGATTTGATCCACCATAAACCGACCACCTCTGCCAACTTCCGCTTTCATCCTCCTTTTCTGTGAGAATTAACTCACCATAACCCATCCTCCTCCACCTAGAGTTTCTTTCTTTATTTTCCCCCCTCTGTGGGATTAAACCCACTACAGTCCGTCCACCTCCACCAATTTGTATCTGCACGAATATCATATATACTAGTTTCTCTTGCATCAACCGCATACCAATCTAAAACTACTACATCTACATTCTAGTCTGCAACTACATGAATCACCATCGCTAACATTATGGAAATCAACGGTTCTCATTTCCTCAAGTGCACTCTGCTGCATCGTTTCGTCCTCCAAAGGACCGACGACTGCTGCAACACTTCTTTCTTCATCTTCCCACATAAAGATTTCTTCCTCACTAGTGCCATTTGTGTGACAGGGTGCTTGAGCTTTTCTACTACCTGCATTCACAAGAATGTTAGTATAATCATGAGATTTATCATCTTCCATCTGCACATGTTTCCTCTCTTTCTCATTTTTGTCTTCCACAACTTCCACATTGAACTTAGGACTCTCTAGGTCCATTTTCTGAACTTCCTCTTCTTTTACTACCTCGACCTGTGAGGTTTTTTCACCTCCTTCACACTCTACTTTTGTAGTTGATGGTTCACAGCGACCATTTTCTCCTCTCTTTCCTTTTCACTTTGTTTCTTCTCCTTACTTGTTTCATCTGCACTTGTGTGGGCTGCTCTCACATCTTTCCTCCCGTCTTTCTTCTATCCAAGGGCTGCAATTGTCCTCTTTCAAGGGGGTTTTCTTCTTCCCATATATTTCTTCCAATCTTCTCTCTTTCATTTCAATCTCTCTTTCTAGTACACCTAAACTGGTGTAATGTCCCCGTTTTTGTCAGCTTCTGAGTTTAAGAGATTAGCCTATTATTGTGATCCTCGTAGGCTAATTATTGCGGATAGAGGATCTTCTGAGGCACAGACTTGGCTTGGGAGGGTCTTGTCTTTCCCACAATTCAGTAAGTTACAGGTTGGTCTTTGTTTGGCTCAAATTGGACTTCGTTTGAGCTTAGTTTTGGTGTACTTACTATTTGTGGTAAGTTGGGTGTTGATTGAGATGGACCCTTTCTATTTTTGGAAAATGCATTTGGCCACATGGAGAAATAATAGGTGTGACTCTTATTTCAGACGACATATTAAAATGATGAGTATTTTAGGAGTTATTAAATTTTAGTGGCCAAATTATTATTAAATCATTAAATGGCTTATTATAAAGTTATCAATTAACTTTATAATTTCACTTAAGTTGAGGGTTGAGTCGTCATTGGAAGGGCCATTTATTTAATTGATTATAAGCCTAAGTCACATTATTATAATGATACTTTATTGTAATAATGTTTTTAAAGGAAGTTGCTAAAAAAGAGTTGTGTTGAGTGGAATTCATTTGGGACACTTTTGTTAATGGGGGATTATAAATATGAGCTCATTTGATAAGAAAAGGCATTCGATTATTGATTAAACTTTTGACTTTGTGGCTCTGTGCTGGGATTTTTGAATTGTGCCCTTGCTAAAGTATAAGGGTTTCAAATCTACAGCTGAAGTATTGTAGATTCCATTCTGAAGGTTTTCTTGCAAATACTGCTGAAGTATAGTATTGTGCACTACGACTCTCTACTATTGAATCTGTGGCTAGGAGAGGGAATTTATACTGAGTTTCATTCATTGTTGTTGGAGTTTGCTGAGAAGTCGATTACACCCTAAAGGTGTAATTATTGTTGTTGAATCACCTTGTGTTGGTGAATCGCACTATTCTGTTGGCATTGAAAGGGGTCTGAATGTGCGCGCTGAAGGTGACTGCATAGCTGTGTGCCTACATTGTAAATACACGTGGAGTTACAGCCAGCTGTGAGCAACTAGCAGGGATCCCGATTTTTGGTGCAATTAATACAGCACTTGGCGTGGGAGAACTTACAGGGCATGATCTTGAATGCAGGTTGTTTCCTTTGGCACTGCGTGGGGATTTTTATTTGTGGCGTCAACCTGCTGGTTGCCGCTTGCATGCAAGGACTTCCGCAATATAATAAAGACCATCATCACTTTGGATCGGTACGGTAGATGCATGGTATTTCTGCAATTTTGTTTAAAGTATTGTTTCTTTCCAAAACGTCTAGTATTTGCTGTCTACATTGAGACGTGAGAGAATTATCCTGAATGCTATGTGTTATTTGATACTTGGAAAATTACAAAAGTCAGAACTATTTGCTAAAAGCTTTACAGGAGTTGTTTTAATATTCAGAAATCAGAAAGTGTTACTTATTTGGGAAAAGTTGAAAAGATAGTCAATCTGAAATTTGTGTTTGAATGAATTCATTAAATTTCCGAATTTCACCAAATAAGCAATTGAAATAATTGTGTATGGCTGGCTAAGGAATGTCAAATTGGATTTAAATATTTAAATCAAGGAGTTCTTGCTAGAAAGTGTTATATTTGTGCAAAAAGAAATTGAATTATTAGCAAAGCCAGATGGGCTCATTACAGTGGTATCAGAGCGGTTTCCTGCCAGCGTGCAGAAATTTGGGCTCAGTTTCAGTGGTTCAGAATATTGTCAGTTTTTGCATTTAGTATTTCATTCAGTGATTTTTATTCACTTTCATGGCTGATGACAAGAGATTCATTTCGGGTAGACACTATACCCGTAGAAGGCGTACTTTACCGCCTTGGAATGGTGCATTTGATGGTGATGTAGTGACATTGGGAGCAAGAGCGGGCAATGATGTCATTGTACCAGCAGCTACTCCTGTGTTAGATGAGCCATCTAGTGAGGTACTTAGCAACAATACCTTAGATGTTCAGGTGTGCATTGCTGATAGTACACATGATGTTGCAGTTCAGGAGTTTATACCATCTACAAACACAATTCAGTTTCCTATAGAGGCCGTTGGTGATGATCAGAGTTCCAGTGAGGTATATATTGTGGGGAGTGCCTACTACTTCACATTTGCTCACCATGTTCAGGACTTGTATCGGGTGCAGAGTTGGTCTGTGCCTAAGTTGGATTATTCGCAAGATGATTGGGTAGATATACTGAAGGAGAGTGTGTTGAGGTCTCCTACAAAGTTGTGTCCTAGTGATAGCTTGATTTCCACAGTGCAGGTACTAGATACTATTTACAAGTTATGTTGTTGGTCCCAATGATGTTATTGGTATGCAGTTGGTTCAGTGATAGTAGGGATGTCACATGCTTCTACCTATGGGATCCAGGTGGAGGTTGGAGTTCAGTGTGTTACCGGATTGCTTGAGGACAAGCAATCTTAGGGAGGGCAGACTGTAATGTCCCCGTTTTTGTTAGCATCTGAGTTTAAGAGATTAGCCTTTAATTGTGATCCTCGTAGGCTAATTATTGCGGATAGAGGATCTTCTGAGGCACAGACTTGGCTTGGGAGGGTCTTGTCTTTCCCACAATTCAGTAAGTTACAAGTTGGTCTTTGTTTGGCTCAAATTGGACTTCGTTTGAGCTTAGTTTTGGTGTGCTTACTATTTGTGGTAAGTCGGGTGTTGATTGAGATGGACCCTTTCTATTTTTGGAAAGTGCATTTGGCCACAT
>MU226033.1:188002-204585 GCA_018584345.1 Thuja plicata
ATTGAGTTTATTATTATTATTACATATTTTATCATACATACATACATAATTATATTTGGATATTAAATCATAAATCATTATATTAATTTATTCTATGTGGAATAAATAGTCATCTTTATGTTTAACATACTACCGATTATGTGTAATGTTTGCAATGTTTAATGAAGACATGTATTGGTGGAGAGACATGTCTCCACATATGTGGAGACATGTCTATCCATCGATATGTCTTCTCACTCATATACATATAATCCAAAATAGATTGATTGAAGGCAAGTACAAAAATAAAATAGTGCAAGCCAATATTACATCGATCTCCATCATAGATGTTGAGCTGTACTTCAACAGTTAGGATGGTAGTCAGCAGGTTGAACACGGCTGACATACAGTTTCACCCGATCCTTGTTGTACTCACGCGTTCAGAGAAGACCTTTGCTACGCCCGCGGTCTATGCTTTTAATATACCTTCCTGCTAGTCCCGCACTACTGGTCTCTCCACGCGACTGGGAAGGCAGTTAACTTGCGCCAACAACCAGACTCCTCCCTCACGCTAAATACTACTGTCTCGGCTCGGACACCCTTGGTGCTGCTGTCACCATACAAATCTCTGCATAACCAGAACCGGACTGTCTGCACTACTCTTGGACCTTACTCACGTGAGTTCCAGTTCACTTCAAGACTTAATAAGATTTCTTTGCTAGGTGAATGAACAAGTTTAAAACCGACTCACAAATAAGACCTCTCTGAAGTTCGAACTGTTTGCTAAAGCTGAATCTCTGATATCATTTACTTACTTGAAGCTCAATGTATTATAATAACAAGAAACTCTGAATTCTGAAACTATCGATTTCTTCAAGTCTGTAAACCAATGCTGGAATAATGAACTTACTTGATTGAGTTTGATTATGAAATTTGAATAAACTCCATAGGCTGGCAGGAAAACCAACTCTAATACCACTGAAATGACCCTAACTGGCCATATCTCGAATTTTCTCAAATAAATCGTATGCAGATTTAAGCAAATAGATACATGCAAATAACATTCGATCCAACAATAATAACCAGCGAATATCTTCTAGTAACCAACAGATATATTCCAATAACTTCTCACAGAAATGGTATTGTATTATACAATAGCAATACAATAACCATGAATTACAAACATCCCAGTCTGAAATACATAAATGCAGTAGGACTGAAAGATAAAGAACCTGTGAATGCAAAGGCGAACTCTGATGTGAATCCGCACTGGAGACGAACTGGGGCTACATCCAATCCTCCTTTGAGCCAAAAGGGTTTCCATCTTGAAGGCTGACTTCGAAAGTTGAAGCTTCCTAATATCTCCAAGAGATAAAATATCATATCATGAAACTAAGCATATCCAAATGAGCCTTCAATCTTTCTTTTAAAGCAATGGCTGTGAACCCTTCAGTTTCCCCTCTCTGTCCTTTCATATTCTCACTTAAAGTTACTTTTTAAATAAATATAACCATTGGTTATAAAGTGACATAATAAAATAAAGTGAGGAATCTTCTGGCATTAAAACGGGAGACCAAACAAACTCGGATGGAGACGTGTGATAGCTTGCCGGAAAGCTCTCGGCGAGACACTTCGAGTCCACTACTAAAATGCTAGGTACACTGAGTTCTTCCTACTTACTATAAAAAGTAAGCACCCTGGAAACCCTGCGGAAACAGATCCGATTGGCCTGAAACTGAAAACACCTAGGCCAAACACCCCTCCGATCCTCTACCAGACCTCGATTAGCCCACCGGACCATGATAAAGTGGCTAACTATAAGGCACGAGATAATGTGCCCAAAAGGGGACATTACACTCACTGACATACCCAGCCAAATCCTTGTTGAAATCACATTTCTCATCTCTTGGACACAAGTTTAATGCATCATGATTTCTCTAGTCTCTCTTGTCTAATGCTGCAATTATGGTTTTACCTTCTTCTGCACATGTATGTTTGAATGCTCTGCATTCAAAACCTCCCAGAGAGTCATAAATCCCATCTGCATTACAACATTACTCCTTCAAGTAGTTAATTATAAACCTCTCAAGAGCCAAAAAATGATGCCAATTTGATATGGACATTGCTCTTAATGGAGGCAATGGAGCACTGAGCATCCTTATTTTCTGTGCTGCTTTCACCAGGAACACACCAAACTATGTGTAGCGTGTCACTGCTGCTAATTTTGAAGATGGATTTGAGCTGTGTAATATCCCCCTAGGAATATTTGTTTCAGATTTTTACCAAATATTTCACAGAAATTCAAACAACATTTTGCATGCAACTGATTTCTTTTAATCCAATAGATAAAATTGAAAATCATATGAAATATCAAACTGAAATAGAGATTCTCAAATGAAATATAAATATTGCCTTTAAATCTTTAGTAGAGCAACAACAAAATATCCAATCGTAGCCACTGAACTTATAGTCAGATTGGATAACCAGAAGTATGAATTTGAAGCACAAAGTGAGACACTTGAGTGATATCTCCAACAGACAACGGGTTTTCGTCCACTACCTCCAAGCTTGAGGGTTTCCGTCCTCAAACCTGCTGAAAGCTAAAGCTTCCGAGAATTCTCCAAGAGAAAAAACCAAATATGTTGAATGAGCCTCTTAATGTTCTTTTAAAGCACAACCTTGTGACTCTTCGTTTCCCTTCTGCTTGTCTCTTCATATTCCTTTTCTTTCTCTTTAATTTCCATTTTTAACTCAAAATGACTTTATTAATTTTTCACTAGGCTCCATAAAAGTCATTTTAATACTTTATTAAATAATTGAACTAAGTTGTCATTTAATTTGATATAATTTGACAACTTAAATTTTAATTATTTAATTGACTACTAATGTCCCAAAAGCAGGACATTACAGTCCTCTCTTCCCAGAGATTGCTTGCCCTCAAGCAATCTGCATCTGCATGATGAAATCAAATGCCTGGATCCCATATCAACCTCAAGAATGTTGCTCCACTAATCCGCTACGCTGCTCTGATATAAATAGCACCATGCCTGGAATTGTGAAGCCAATCATCAGAAAGCCATTGAAGTGATGCACCAAACATGCCAATGGCATGGTCCAAATTATAATGCTATCATAACTGTCAAATATGAGGAGATAGTAGTATCTCAAGGAACTATCAACACTGAGCAACTTTCCAACTACCAATGACCTCCCATGGGAGTGCACAACACCCATCATAGGCACACAATAAGTATATCAACCCATTTGGAACTTCTAGTGTAAAAATTCAATTGCTCAAAGGTTGAGGTCAACACCAACAATGTAGAGGAACTAGTACAATAGTAATCAATCTGAAATGCCATTGAATACATAGGAATCATGAGTAAGGGAGTAGCTGAAAATTCATCTCCTACGCTCAAACCATATCTGCCATCAATTCTCAACCAAGAACTACTCAATTGCTGAACCACTGAATCCATCAAACTCATCTGTAGCTCAAAATCTGAATCCCTGTGTAAGCTGATTGAAACGTGGACAATATTACTAACTCTAGAAATCAATCCATTGTTCCAATCCTGTGACCAAAACTCATCACTAGAAACTGCACTTGGGCCCAAATCATGCAATCAATTCCATTCTCATCACTGGAGTCAGAAAGATCCCCCTCATCCAACTCAAAGAGTGGGTTATCGAATGTCCAATCAACATCTACCTCAAACAAAAAATTGTCAGCCAACTGAAAATTATCCTTTATTCCCAACTCATACTCAGGCTCTGGCTGGTCCAAAAATTTATTGCCTGATTTTTTGGGACAACTATCCAAGTTCCAAGTCTGTTGTATGGTGTCAAGTTCCTTAATTACTTCCCTGAAAAACTCAGTCCTTCCTCTATTCTCTTGCTCCCCGAATTGATTAGTGTCAAAAATCTGATTTTTGCTTCTTGAAGAGCAATCTGTGTATTCTTCTTGATGAGCTTATTAACCTCATCTTCCTTTTCCTTCAATTTATCAACATATACTTCAGCAACCTTTAAAATATGATCCCTGTCTGAAAGTAAACACAAATAATCTGATTTCATAGATTCAAGGGCTACTTTGACCACCTGCAAGTCAACAACATAAGAATCACCTTCCATACCCCTTTGTCTCTTTTCCATCTGAGCCTTCCTGCAAAGCTCTTCAATGATCCTGTGAGTGTCATCATAATGTACTAAGGCTGCAACTATCATCTCATTGCTGATCTTCATCTGATTTTTCAAAGTATGTGTGTTGAAGTTATGTAGCTGCGAGAGAGATCAATTACCTGTGATTGTCTGCAGTAAGGATTCTCAGAAATTTTGTGTGATGATAATCTCTCTTATCATGCTTCGTTCTTCTCTCTTATTTGATATGAGTTCCAAGTCCCTGATGGCTTCGTGTAGTTTATCTAATTGGCATCAAGATGTTTCTATTACTCTCCCTCATCGCGAGTTGTCGGAATTTCAAGTATGTTCGTGCTGGCAGCATGAGTTGGTTTCAGTTACGTTTGTTGAAGAGTTTGTTGGACCAACGTCGGTTCACATCTACACCTTCTCCTTCGGTCTATTTTGTAACTGTTGCTTTATTGATGTCTTGGCATCGTTGCTTCCTTGTTATCTATCGTTGGTTCTTCTTGTGAAGGTCACGATGGGTTTCCGTGGACGTATTGCATTTATCGTCAGCGGTGATTTGTAACAATAGTCTTTATGCTTTCCGTGTGCGTCTCTTTGATGACCTTGTAAGGCTGGTTCATTGAAGAAAAGATGGAATGTTTTTCAAGGCGTGTGGTTATTGTGTTCGCGGTTGAGCATCGGGAGCTGTCTATCTGTGTGTGTTTCGGGAGTTGATTGTGTATATGGATGCCAAGTTTTTGATGATTTTGCATTTTTCAATCTGTGCATGATCAATACTATTGAGGATCATTATTCTTGTGTTCGTAGCATCTGTGAGATGCTTAAAGCATTATATATGTTTTATATTAAAAAAGTAATTATAGCAAGTGTATTGGGACTGTGAAGAAAGGCATCTATTGATTGACTATCAATCATATGCCTGAGATCATTGTATTTGTTTTTGATCATTTTTTAAAGGATCTATCTTTTGTGGGGCTGGGTTTTTCACCCTCAAGTGGAGGGTTTTCCCAGGATATATGTTTGTGTTATATGTTGTATATTTTGAGTTTCAGAATCTTGTTGAATGCTATTTTGGTTCTAGAAAACTTAACATGGTATCACAGCGGGTTTAAGGAAATGATCCAAACCAGAATAGAACAATTGTTTCTAGAAGAATCGTAATGTCTAATGAGAGTTGAATATGCTATTCAAAATTAGGTATTCATATGAGAACGTGTAGCTGAAGAGCCTTGGAGAGTAGAATCTTTGGTGAAGCTTCTTACCTGGACGGGGATGATGTTGTCATGTTCGTCTATGCTTACATGTTTGGCATTCATGTCTACGAGGATAGCAGATGTACTGGTGTTCAAATCTTTTTCATGTCTACGAGGATAGCAGATGTACTGGTGTTCAAATTTTTTTCATTCTCTGCCTGCACTATAACTGTGTGATAGCGAAAGATCTATTGGTGGATTGTGAGGAAATTTAGGCAATAAAGAGATAAGTATTTGAATATTGATCATGAATTTTATGTAGTTAATTCATGCTATAATATTGAGAATAGTGAATCATGTATGCTTTTAGCATTGATCTGTATATTTTCTCTTTATGAATAGTTTGGTTCTATGAACTATTGCTAATCTCTCTAAAAATACTTCTAGGATAGATCGAGAAGCAACGGGATGATGAGAGATTACATGCAAAGTCATGTAGGCTATAGAAATGAACATGAGAACGCTGCTTGCAGCCATGGGACTGAATTGGTGGCACATATCTTCATTAAAGAGAAAGAACCTATTCAGATTGTCATTGCAATTAGTTTCTTCGAAGAGGAAGAAATAACATTAAGAGGGAGCCTATTCAGCTGCAGAAATCAGATTCAAAGGGAGCTTGAGTGGCAGATGTAGAATGCCAAGTCCTTTGCAGAGGATCAACAAGCTTGTGTAGCAGTGTGACTGCAAAAGCTCATTGTTGGACAAACATTGGAGCCAATTTCCTGGTATTGTGATAATCAAAGCCATGAGAATGATGCCCTTGTTGAGAGGGATGCTGTGTATTTTAATGAGTTCTTCTCTGAGAGGGAGAAGTTCGAGGTGCAATCCCTTGTTAATGAGTTCTTCTCTGAGAGGGAGAAGTTCGAGGTGCAATCCCTTGTTAATGAGTTCTTCTCCGTGAGGGAGAAGTTTGAGGTGCAATGCCTTGTTAATGCATTCTTCTTTGCAAAAGAAGTTTGAGGTGAAAGCCCTTGTTCCACCCTCTGGGAGTAGCTATGGTGGATCCGCCCATTGAGACTAGCCATGGTGGATGTCATGTGAGAGAATCCATGACTTAGCTTTCTGTTCTTTCACCCTCTGGGAGTAGCCATGGTGAATGTCATGCTGAGATAATTTTTTGTTGAGAAAATCTGTGATGAGATTTGGTTATTGACATTTTTATTGGTTGCAGCTCCATTGTGCTTGTCAGGTTGAGATACACTATGTCATATGAATGATCTCTGGGAGTGTTGAAGTTATGTAGCTGTGAGAGAGATCAATTACTTGTGATTGTCTACAATAAGGATTCTCAGAAAATCTGTGTGATGATAATCTCTCTTATCATGCTTCGTTCTGCTCTGTTATTTGATATGAGTTCCAGCTCCTTGATGGCTTCGTGTAGTTCATCTATTTGGCATCGAGATGTTTCTATTACTCTCTCCCTCATCGCGAGTTGTCGGAATTTCAAGTATGTTCGTGCTAGTAGCATGAGTTGGTTTCAGTTAAGTTTGTTGAAGAGTTTGTTGGACCGACGTCGGTTCGCATCTACACCTTCTCCTTCGGTCTATTTTGCAACTGCTGCATTATTGATGACTTGGCATCGTTGCTTCCTTGTTGTCTATGTCTGGTTCTTCTTGTGAAGGTCACGATGGGTTTCCTTGGACGTATTGCATTTATCGTCAGCGGTGATTTGTAACGGCAGTCTTTATGCCTTCCGTGTACGTCTCTTCAATGACCTTGTAAGGTCAGTTCATTGAAGAAAAGATGGAATGTTTTTCAAGGTGTGTGGTTATTGTGTTCGCGGTTGTGTATTGGGAGCTGCCTGCTTGTGTGTGTATCGGAAGCTGCCTGCTTGTGTGTGTATCGGAAGCTGCCTGCCTGTGTATGTATTGGAAGCTGACTGTGTGTATGGCATCCGGTTGTGTATTGGGAGTTGCCTGCTTGTGTGTGTATCGGAAGCTGCCTGCCTGTGTATGTATCGGAAGCTGACTGTGTGTATGGATGCCAAAATTTTGATAATTCTGCTTTTTCCAATCTGTGCGTGATCAATACTATTGAGGATCATTATTCTTGTGTTAGTAGCATCTGTGAGATGCTTAAAGCATTATATATGTTTTGTATTCAAAAAGTGATTATAGCAGGTGTATTAGGACTGTGAAGAAAGACATATGTTGATTGACTATCAATCATATGTCTGAGATCATTGTATTTGTTTTTGATCATTCTATAAAGGATCTATCTTTTGTGGGCTGGTTTTTTCACCCTCAAGTGGAGGGTTTTCCCAGGATATATGCTTGTATCACCTGTTCTTGTATATTTTGAGTTTTATAATTTTGTTGAATGCTATTCTGGTTCTAGGAAACTTAAAATGTGTCACAACACGATCATCTTGGTTTGCATTGTTTGATTGGTCCTCCAAAGCACTATCCTGCATAAATGTACAGTTGCTATTAAGAACACATGACTCATCATACCTTTCAATGGTGTTGTCAATGTCATCATAGGCCTCAAACTGCTTGTTTGATTGATTTGCATGCAATGTCAAGGTTGCTGCTATGTCATCAATTTCAAGCAAATTCTCATCATGTGAAGATTCATACACTTCATTTGAAACATTTTGAGTCTCCAACATACTCTCTCCTTGAGTAAGGTCATCCTCATCAAATTGTCAATGGTAACTTCTAAGTCACCAATATAGGGATTTGTATATCCCTTATTTATAACAACAATTGGATCCTTCTTCTTGCAAGCATTTGTGTTATTCTGTTGAAACAAAACTGTGAGATTCATATATTCTTCATTGCTGGTTGGAATCTCTTTTGCTGTCTTATCTTCTTTACCAACCCCACAATTGTGACCAGGTGGCCAAGTGTCCTGACATTTGAAACAAATCTGCTCCCTTCTCATTTGGTTCTTACTTTTCTTGGAGGATCTTGCACCCTGTAAGCCCATTGAGATTAGTTCATTTTCAGTCAACTGTTGCTTGAACTTTTCAATCTTCTGCTTAATTAATCCTGTTGAGAGCTCATAAGCCATAGGTGACATATTATGCTCCCTTCTCCAGATAGCCAACAAGACTAATTGCAACCACTTATAGATATCATCATCCTCATCTAAGGTTAAGGACATGATGGTTTGCATACAAGTCCTCACATTGTCTGGATGATGTTTCCTGATTCCATTTAAGAAGCATTGGAACATTTGAAGGATCAATTTATCACATCTGAGATCCAACATAATGATAAATGGCCTAGCTCTTGCCATAATTTCTAAATTCTTAGCCCTCTTACCAAAGGTGGAGGCTTTGACATCATGTAATCCATGTAGGCTCTCCACAATCAGCTGTAGAACCTTCATTAGTATGTCATCATTATAAGGCGCTACAAGAGCCATTTTTCGTATAATCTCACTGAGACATGAAGCAACTGCAAGTCTGACATCTTTACATAGATGGTCCAATAACCTGTGTTGAACCAAAGCAAGTATTGAGGGCTGCAAAGCCCAATTCAGAAGCCTCCAATCTGATTGGTCTACTTTGGACAAATACAAGTCTAATTCCTCCAGCTTAGAAAGAACACCATCATGAAATTTTATGGACTCCAATTGTAATCCAATCAAATAGAGCCTATTCCCTACTTCCTTTTCTTTCTGTACATCTTTTAGCTGATCCCCGTTGAATGTATCATTGAATTCTTTTGAGAAAATATCACTTTTCTGATCTTCCATTGACTTCATTTGGTCTTTTACCAATTCTGAATTCCACCCAAACTAATACTTCCACAGGTTGTAAGATGCTACAACTGCAAGCAACCGCCCCAAATCTGACCACTGAAGAGACTGTTGTCTAAAGAAAAGACAATTTTTTGAATGTGATGACGCCACTATATTAGTTTGTAGTGTCTCCCACAAATCAGTGTACAAACTTCCTTATTGCCACTGAATGTCATACCCCTGTTTGTGCCCAAAAGTTTTTGCAATACCCCACCAGATTTTCTGTCTTCTAACATATCATTTTGTCAAACGGTTTGCGTAAGTGTTCTGAGAAATGTTTTCTGCTTGCATCA
This sequence comes from Thuja plicata, assembly GCA_018584345.1. Taxonomy (NCBI): domain Eukaryota; kingdom Viridiplantae; phylum Streptophyta; class Pinopsida; order Cupressales; family Cupressaceae; genus Thuja; species Thuja plicata. The sequence continues at coordinate 197,427 of MU226033.1, forward strand.
TTTATTGTTGTAATGATTCACCACTGTAATGATACTGCCCCTATTTGCCACTATGATTTTTGCACTCTAACTTGACTGAAATTGGTACTAAGATTTTCTAAGATTTATTTCCACACATTATGCATGAATACCAGTTGTAACTGAAGTACTTATTAATCTAACAGGTCTAATCAAGAAGAGGACAGCCATAGGAAACCAAACTGGTGAACAACATGCATTTTTAATCTGAAATATCAAATACAAAACTTTGAAAGATAAGATTCAGTTTTTAACTTTGACCTTGTTTGCATACACCAGGTGAGATGATTGTCTTTGAAGAATACTGAACAATCACTTGCAACCTCTAGGTGACAGTCAAAATTCCATTCTCAGCTGACCATTGTCTTACTGTGGTTGAACTTCAATTAATAGGAACAAATGAATCAATTTTCTGCAGATCGGTTAAAACTGATTGCAGTAACTGCGAATTTCAATGCACAATGAGGACTGAGTTGTTCCCGTGAAATTCCAATTGTAGGTATTAGATTTATCTGTGAAATTCGTGTCACTTTCAAAAGATATCAGGTGCTGTTTGAACCAATACTTCACCATCCAGAAGCACAGTCCATTGTATGACAACCTGCAAATTATTAGTCTCTTCGTCTAAACAGTGCCCAGTTCCAAGCTCTCGCTGTACCACGTTCGATTCACACAAAGGACCATAGTCGTTGTCAGTAGAAGAATTCCACATTGAGCTCTAACCTTTGTATTTCCCATTTACAGAATTAGCTCTATATAACACCGGCAATACTTCTCAAAGCCACGTTTGCCAATTTCAGTGTCTATATCACAACGACAACAGTCCAGCACAACGCACTTCACAAGGTAGCTCCCGTTAACCTTCTGTCTGGCGAATACACAATTCCCAGCTTCCAGAGACAAATGAAAAATGCTGCTTCAAGGAACAATGGGTCTTGAAGGCTCAGCAAATACTTGCGGCTTCAACACATCTAGACAACGCCAATAATGTATTCCGCCCTAACAACACCATTAATACAGAAATTTCCGCCTGTCTCCAAGGTCTGCTCTATATATCCACGACAATAATATTTACAAATAATATCCAGTTTTAATCCACTGCCACGACCTCCAAATACTTAGAACGCAGAGAGCACTTGGTATGTGAAAAGTCCGTGCAAAGAAGGAATAATAAACCGTTTCATATAGAAATATTTCTATCAGACTTGGGAACCTTCAAGAATGAACTTTAGAAAGCCTCAAATATTTATTCTCATCCTCGAAACCCAAATAATATTGCTCTTAGATAATATTCCCAAGCAGATATTAAACTCGCTTCACTATAGTCTCCAGTAGAATATATAATTGCTCAACAATACTTAGCTTGAGCCAAAACTTATCTTCAGTGGTAGTGAATTATTTTTAAATTTGAAGTGGGCCCACAATATTTCAATGTGAAACTTCCGTGACTTCACAACATTAAAATACGCCTAGTTCAAACTTTAAACTGATAATTGAAAATCATAAAAGTCTTCCAAATTGCAAATATTCTCTAAGCCAAGGCCTTTGCTTCTAGAATCAAAATTCACAGCAAAGATATGAAGGGTCATGGGAAATATTAATCATCACTGTTAATTGATTGGCATCAAATAAAATTACCATATTTTCAATAGTGGCACCCAGTTTAATAATAACATTCAAAAAATATATATTTCCGTCCACTATGGTAAATAAGCCTCATCCTTCAACGAAAAAATTATTCGCCTTAAAACGTTGTTATATTGATCATTAACATTCAGACGTACACTATTAATCGCTAATATAGAAAGAGCGATTAAAATTAAAACTTATCCGGTCTCACACAATTGTTACGGCAACTTTAAGCTTTAACAATTTTGCACTCAAATATTTAGCTGCCCATTTCAGAATACTATCGCACATAAGAATAATCAATCTTTTATTTCAGAGACGGGCTCAGAATGATAACTTATAAACTTGAATTGCTTATTTGTTCAAAGTACTTCAAACCCTCCAGGACGACAGGATATACTGCTCTGATACCACTGAAATATCCCCGTAGGAATATTTGTTTCAGATTTTTACCAAATATTTCACAAAAATTCAAACAACATTTTGCATGCAACTGATTTCTTTTAATCCAACAGATAAAACCGAAAATCATATGAAATATCAGACTGAAATACAGATTCTCAAATGAAATATAAATATTGCCTTTAAATCTTCAGTAGAGCAACAAAAAAATATCCAATTGTAGCCATTGAACTTACAGTCAGATTGGATTACCAAAAGTATGAATTTGAAGCACAAAGTGAGACACCTGATGGATATTTCCAATAGACAATGGGTTTCTGTCCACTGCCTCCAAGCTCGAGGGTTTCCATCCTCAAACTTGCTGAAAGCCAAAGCTTCCGAGAATTCTCCAAGAGAAAAAACCAAACATAAAACCAAGCATGCTGAATGAGCCTCTTAATGTTCTTTTAAAGCACAACCTTGTGACTCTTCGTTTCCCTTCTGCTTGTCTCTTCATACTCCTTTTCTTTGTCTCTTTAATTTCTATTTTTAACTCAAAATGACTATTAATTTTTCACTAGGCTCCATAAAAGTTATTTTAATACTTTATTAAATAATTTAACTAAGTTGTCATTTAATTTGATATAATTTGACAACTTAAATTTTAATTATTTAATTGACTACTAATGTCTCGAAAAGGGGACATTACAAGCTGTAATCTGATATTTGCTTCATTGTAAGAGGACTCTCAGTGTTCCCCCTGCTATTTTAAAACATCAAATAACCTGCAATCTATCTAATTCTCTCAACAAAAGCCAAATCAAACCTTGAACACAATGCTGAGAAAAGAGAGTTTCTAAAAAAATCCGCGAAGACAATGTGTTTGTAGGTGGAGAAGAGCTTGCCACACCCAAGCAAAATGATTTTCTAATTAACACAAAAGCAAAATGGCCTTTTGCCAACTCTACTGCTCTTTCCTTCGGCATCTTTAAATAAAGATTCCTCTAGATTTGTGTGGCATCATTTGATGCTTCCTTCTTCAATTGTATATTTTTACCAATTTTATATTGGAATAGTCTGGCCAAATGTACCAGGGTTTCGAGTTAGGATTTGAATGTCATGGCTATTATAGTTAGGATTTTGCTAAAGTATATAGTGAATATTTCAGTATCTTGATATGACCTCAAGGAATGTGACTTGGAGGCTATAATAGTTATTGAATTTGCCTTACTAACTTTTGTTGCAATAGTTTGTTAAAATTTGTCAGGGATTAAACATTGTCCTATGTTGAATAGATTCATCAAATTTAGCAGAGTATCTGCTAGATCGAAGATATTTCTAAACTATGTAGCAAATGTAAGCACTAACAGTAGGATTATTTTACATGCTGCAGGTTGTATTCAACACCAAATCAATATTGTCAAAACAGGCTAAGAAGATTGCCAAGCAAGCTGAAGAACATGAGCGCTTTATTAATAAGGTTTCGTTTTCGTGGAGATATTTTGCAATTCATTATTGAAAATATTTCTTGTTCTCCTGTATTTATTTATTTATTCTTGAATGTTGTTGTTAGTTCTTAGCTCAGACAGAGAAAATCACATCAAACGCTAGAGTGTCTTTGCACATTTAGATTTTCATCTTTTACAGAATAATTAAAAAATCATGATATGGACCACTTGTGTCATTCTACTTTTAAGTATAAATCCACACAAGAAGACCAAGATGGATTTTTGGGAAGTACGGGCACATATATTTGACATTGTATTGAGTGATAAAATCATTAATATTATGCAGAAGAAAATGTTAATTGTTTAATGATTTTTCCTGGCAATATCTTCAGAAGTAGAAGAATAGGAGTTCTATTTTGACCACAAATGATCAGAAACTGACTAGTTTTTTTTTGTGGATTTAGGTTACTCACTTTTTTGGGGTCCTTGGTTTTGGGACCCTTTGCTTTTTACTTGGGTCAAGTGAGTATCATTTTAAGGACAGATTCAAATTACATCAACTTACTGTATTTTAAATTTCTGTGTCTGTCTTTTGATTACTGTAATAAGGGAGATATTCACTATGCAGGACCCCAGGATATTCCCTACTTGTACTGTGGCTTCTTATTTGTCATGGTTCCACTCCGCTGGATATATTATAAGTTTAAAAAGTGGCATTACTACTTGCTTGTAAGTTTTCTGCACTTCAAATTGTTTAAAGAAGGGAATTTTGATTTCATGTTACTTCAGAACATTGATGGCCTGCCTGAAAATAAATGTTGATTTGTGGATAGGAATTCAAATGATGTGTCTTGTCAAGATAATACGTAAGAATATGCTTCCTATTCTTTGACAACGAGCAACTTCTTATTACTCTGATTGGGGTTCATCTATAATGAGAATACTTATTAGTAATTACTATTAATGTAGGATGATAAAACAAAAAGTTTAACATTTTTTCTTAACTGTAAACAAGCTAATCCAACCGCCATCCTTATGCCCCCTTCTTTGTTGCTGGTTGTAGATCCAAAGCCCGGTAATTCTGAAATCAGTCAAGAAACTGAGTTGTGATTGTCATTCCCCAGATGTTGGTTAAGTAATGAACTGGCTCTGGAAGTGATTAGTGTCATTCTCCACATCATGTCCTACTTCCTGCAGAAAGTTCCTGCTAACATACTGTAAGACTTACTAGCTACATGTTGGTTTAGTAAATGCCTTGTGCCTTAGCAAACTTTCAATCACGTATCAAATTTCAGGTGCCTTCAGATATTCTCATGCAACTGATTGTTCTCACATTCAAGGGCAACATTGTTCTCAAAGGAATCATGCTTTTTTTTCTGATTAATGGTCAAGAATCTATGGGAAACACTGAATTACAAAAAAATTAGCAACTGACAGCATCTTTTGTGAAATTTACAGATAATCTTTGGGGCAATTACTCTTGCCAAACAAGAAGGAAATTCCTTTACTGCACATATCCTAAGCCATTGTAACTTATTTATGGTTTTCTTCTAATATTGCTTGAATACTAAGTATTACATAATCATTTTTTCCACCTATAGAATCAATTTAACGTGTTAGGAATTAAATTCTTTGCCCTCATTCTCCACACTAACTATTAATAATCAGGCTAGTCTACTTGTCTAAGGTGTTGAACACAAGCTCTGGCCTTTATCTGCCAATTGTATGAATTTGAACGGATTGGCAATGCATGTTTTACTCCAAAACTTGGTCATGAGTTAAAAATTAGAGGAATATGTTTCAAATATATTGTTTATAAGCTAAACTAAATTCTGAAATAGTCCATTGAAATCCTCCTTTGTTCTTGTAGTATGGTAGAGGTGCACATATACCACTAAATTTCTTTATGAACTTGTTGGGGATTTTCTTGGATAAAAAATTACCTACATAGAGGTCTTAGCTATCTATAAGAAGTTAATTGAAGAATTTTGCCTCTTATGCATTGAATAACAAAGCCAAGCGGACTTCTACGACTAGGATGGCTAAATGGGCAGACCCAATGATGAGAAAAAGCTCCTCTCTCCCACACTGAGCTTGCAAGGCTAAGGAGGGTGTTTCTGTAAGATCCCATGGATAACATGCTAAGATTGGCTCAAAAATTTCCAGAAGAATAAAATACTTAATCAACTTTGATCAGCTCTTTTGGAATTGTTTGTTAATCTACTAGGCCTCTATTACATAAAACAAACCTAATCTATTTGTCACTAACTCCAATGTGATAGTCATCAACAAACCAGTTGAAGGATCTTGAAAACACAAAAAAATGCACCAACAATCAAATGACCAGAGAACTTTTAAAATGGCAAGCATTTGAATGCATTTCTCTATACTCTTAAGCTAGATGTAGGTGCGATAAACAAGAAAAAATTACAGCTCAATATAATTGTCATTTTAAAATGTAGAGTATAAGGTTAGGCCTATGCACCAAAGTCAAGAAGTAAGCTCAGCCAAGATAATTTGACACGCAACATATAGTTTCAGAAATGCTTGATTTACTAGGCATCTTCTTGCAAACCTCAAACCCTCAAATGCATTTCCAATAATTAAAGACAATTCTAACTTAGTAATTCATTTTTGATATCATTCATCCCACATATTGCATTTGAAAGGATTTATAACAGCACTTGGTTGAACACTAACCAAAGTGCATTACAAACATAACAAATATGTGCCTATAGGTTATCTCTAACTCCTTGAAACAATCAATCAAATATTGAAGATAATAGTCATTAACACATGAAAATCAATCTTACATCAATTCTCCGAGGAAATATAGCATGCAAACCAAAAAGGCTTAATTACAAAAAGATTCAAGTTGCCGCTTTCTTGGAATAATGTATTAGATTATTTTGACTATTTGATATACACAATTTCTAATTCTTCTTACAATATTTGGAACTTCTATCTATAGCTAAATGGAAAATCTCATCTCACTTGAATGATTGACACTTGTCATTGAGTATTGCACTTAGTCTTAAAAAGTTGCTATCGTTGCCTATGAACACTAATTACATCTTTTGACACTTCAATCTCCGGATGAGGTACGAGGAGGATAATTTTTATTGAAGACACTCCTCATGAAAAGATTATCAACCGCCTTGTTAGAAACATGATGCCAAAGAAAGAGGGAAAATGCCTTATCCATTTTTGCTTTGTAGAGTGCATGTCCCCAATTAGCTCTAGTACAATGTTGTTAAACATATTTCTATCATATTGTAGAGATAGATGTGGGATATCTTGGACTTGGTTCCTTGCTCAATCTTTGTCTTCTCCATATTGTGATGACCCTATTTTTAGCAGGTTGTGGCAGCGACCGGGTCAGCTCATCATCACGACCCTTGTCAGCTGATGCAGAGTTTTGAGGGTCCCAGTTGACAGACTTACTATTTTTAGTAAGTCAGTTGGTCAGTTTCCATTTCTGACAGGGCAGTACCGGTAGTGGTCAATTCTCCAGACGATATTCAGTTATTCAATTTCTTGGACTGGGAACTTACTATTTGTTGGAGCTCTCAATTTTTGGCAAAATTTAGAGTCCTATAAAGTGATAAAACTCTAAAAAATGGAATCCTAAAATCTATGCCCAATAATTAATAATATGATGAAGTACATTAAATGGGATACAA
>MU226033.1:227012-237816 GCA_018584345.1 Thuja plicata
AAAGTGCTTCAAGTGAAAAGTGTGTGAGAGAAGACACTTTTTAATTATAAAAGCAATAGGCAAGGCATTCATTTATCATCTATCGAATATTGATTATTGAATTTGTTCTTGGGAATTGTTCCTACTTATCTGTGCCCTAGCTGAAGGGTCAAATTAGTTTCTCGAAGAGTGATTCTTCTTGAGCTAATCTTCAAATCGATTGTTGTTGTATAATCGATTTCATTCTTCTTTCTTACTGTCTGCCTGTGGCTGGAAAGAAATACTTTTGAATTTGTTTATGCACACTGAGGGTGCAAGTTCATTCTGGAAATCTACAGAGTTGTGTTCTTCAAATCATTAATTTGATTTGAAAGGGGTTTAGTGCTGAGATTGGATATTGTTGATCCAAGGGAATGAAATTAACTAGCACCATGGCTGAGAGGAATTTGTATTAATTCCATGATGACGTTTTAATATTGCTGCGTTTCCAATTGATATGCTGCTCATCACGTGAGGAAGAAGGCAGGCTTGGCGTGAGCATTCCCTTGCAGGCAGCCGCAGCTAGCTCCTAGCACACCAGCCGCAACTCCTCAACCATGCCTAACGTGGGGAGCTGCAGATTTATAAAAATCGCGGCCAGCTAGTTGAAGTGGTTTGCTGTTGATTTCAGGGTGGTGTGTTCAGTTTCCTGTGTGTAGAAGAAAGAGCATCCAGCAGCCACAATACAGTCCACATGAGGCATCAAAGGTAGAATTTCAGGTTCTTTCAATAAATCCTTTCTTTCTTGTAGCATTAAAAGACGTTTTGTATGAGGCATGGATATAGTTGGTATTGTAATAATCATTAAATGCATATGTAAGAAGATGTGATCTTGGTAATTGAATTTAATTTCCAGAATTCTGAAACAGTGAAGTATGTTGTTTAAATTGTAATGATACGAAAGTTGTGATTATTAAGACGAAAGAAATTATATATGCTTTCAAATCCTTCTACAAATCAGTGGAGAAATAACATAATATCAAACAAAGCAATTGAAATTATCTACAAGTTAGGTTAAGCCCAGTGCCAATTTGCCTGCCAACTGTTTGACAAAATGTCAACTATATGATTTGCATAGTAATTGATGAAAATTTCATGGTTTAAAGATGAGGCCAAGTTAGGTTCGTCACAAAGATTATGATGAATCCACATTATTAAAATTATTCTACAAAGCATCCAATAGTTTTTTGCAAAGGAATACCAAAATTATAATAATAAACCTCTTACTTTGCAAATTTGTCTCACAATGAGACTTCACAATTTGAAACCTTCTCAAAATTGAATAGTGAATTACAATGGTGAATTCTTAATGAATCCACACCAAAGATGGATTTGGGTTTCCGTCCAAACCACTAAGAAATCCGTAAGGTTTCTGTCCTCAGGTTTCAAAACTGAAAGCTAGAAGCTCCCAAATTCCCCAAGAGAAATAAATAAAACCAAGCATAATCAGAATGAGTCTCTCATTCTTCTTTTGTAACGAACTACAAAGACTTTTGGCCTTCACTGTGCTTGTCTCTTCATTTTCCTTTCTTGCGTCTTTTAATTTCTCCTCTTTTAATCTGATTTGAACATAGGGAAATAATAATAAAGTTACTTAATTTTCACTTAACTCACCAATAAGTCACTTAAATACTTCATTAAAGTAATTAAATAATATCATCCTTATGATTTACTTTTGATGGATAACATTAAATAATTAAATAATTTAGTTTCATGACCTTACAGTCCTCACTTCCTAACTTAGAAGAGGATATTTAAATAATTTCAAGGTTAAATTAGAAGAGAATACTACAATCCTCACTTCCCAGAGATTGCTTGTCCTCAAGCAATTTGCTCTTGCACGCTGAAACCAAATGCCTAGATCCCATATCAACCTTAGGAATGTTGCTCCACCAATCCGCTGTGCTACTCTAATATAAACGTCACCATGTTGTGAGTTGTGAAGCAACTCATTAAAATCCCACTAAAGTAATGCATCAAACATGCCAATGCCAGGATCCCAATCATCATGTAGTCGCAATTGTCAAATATGAGATAGAAGAATCTCAAGGAGCTATCAACACCAAACAACTCTCCAACTCCAAATGATCCCCCATGGAAGTGCAAAACGCCCATCATAGGCACACAAAAAGACATCAACCCATGCTATGTTGTTGGTGTAAACTAGAACAACTCCCATAGGTTTGAAAACTCGTAGAGGGTTGAAATCAATGCCATGTAATATATCATGCCAAGGTAACTCATAAAAGACCACATCAACAAACTCCCTACCAATCACCATCCTAGGTAACTAAAAGAATAATCCATTCAAAGTAAAAATCTCAGTATCTCCCCTCATGAAATCCCAAACAAGTATTTGATCCATCACTATCGAGGGACCAACATAACCAAGCTTGAAATCAACTAACCAAGTATTACTTCTGTGGTCAACCACTAAAAACATGATATTGATAGTTAGCCTCCAATTGCTAGTGTAGCAAAATCGAGTATTCCAACAAACCCAACTCATTGCAACCAAGTCATCATCATCTGAAAGCACATACTAATATTATGAAGTGATTGCAGTGACCCAAATTCTCCCAAGGAAGTGAAGAATAAATGAGTTATGCCCAAAGGATGTCCCACAACTAGCTGCACTAAAGTCTACAAGTGCACAAAATAAAAAATGCCCAAAGATTGAGGTCAACACCAACGGGGCGGAAGAACTAGTACAACAGTGAACAATCTGCAATAACATTGAATACATGAGTCATGGATATAGAACTAGCTGAAAATCCATCTCCTATGATCAAATCACATCTGCCATCAATCCTCAACCTAGAACTACTCATCAACTGAGCCATACAATCCATCCAACTCATCTGTAGATCACAATGCAAACTCATGTGTAAGCTGATCGAAAACTGGGCAGCAGTACTAACTCTAGAAATTGATCCACTACTCCAATCCCGTGACCAAACCTCATCACTAGAAACTGCACCTAGGTTCCAAACCCTGGAATCAATTGTATTCTCATCACTGGATTCAAAAATAACTTCCTCTTCCAATTTGAAGAGTGGGTTATCAAATGTTCGGTCAACACTCATCTCAAAGAGTAAGTTATCATAAGACATAGCCGCATCTACCTCAAACAAAGAATTGTCAACCAACTAAAGACTATCCCTTTCTCCAACCTCACACCAAGGTTCTGGCTGGTCCCAAATTTTATTATTTGATCTTTTGGGACAGTTTTCCAAATCATAAGTCTATTGTATGCTGTCAAGTTCCTTAATCACTTCCTTGATAAAATCAGTCCTTTGTTCTCTTGCCCCCTAAAATGATTAGTGACAACAATCTAATTTTTGGCTTCTTGAAGAGCCCTTTGAATATTCTCCGATATCTCTTGAGTATCTTTAAGCTCCATGATGATCTTATTGACCTCATCCTCCCTTCCCTTCAATTTATCAACATACACTTCAACAACCTTTAAGATATGATCCCTGTTTGAAAGTAAATACTGATAGTCAGATTTCATTGATCCGAGAGCTACTTTGACCACTTGCAAGTCTGCAAATTAAGAATTACCTTCTATGCCCTTTTGTCTCCTTTCAATCTAAGCCTTTTAGTAGAGGTCTTCAATGATCTTGTGAGTGTCATTGTAATGTACTAAGGCTACAACAACCATGTCCTCTGTGACTTATAGCTGATCTTTCGAATTATTTGTACCAAGATCCTCATCTAGAAATAAAATTTCCGAGTGGTCCTTCAAATCAGTTTTTTTAGTGTCATATTCTTGGCATAATTCATACTCACAAGTTCAGACAGCCCTTTCGTTAAAAGAAATTTCATTATCTGCTGCAATGTTTTCAATTTTATTAGATAAATCTCCCTCCATCTCTAAATGCATGGCCAAAATTGTTGTTACATCATCATCTTCAAATGATTCATCATCATGTGAAGATTCATTTTCTTCCTTGGAAACATCTTGAGACTCCAACATGCTCTCTCCTGGAGTAAGACCATCCACGTCAAAATGTTTGTCAATAACAACTTTTAAGTCACCAATATAGAGATTAGTATATCACTTACCTATAACAACGACTGAATCCATCTCCTCGCAAGCATTTGTGTTATTTTGTTGGAACCAAACTGTGGAATTCCTATCTTCTTCATCGCTGGTCCAAACTTTTTTGGTTGACTTATCTTCCTTACTAACCCCGCAATTGTGATCAAGTGTCCAAGTCTCTTGACATGTGAAACAAATTTGCTCCCATCTCATTTGGTTCCTACTTTTTTGGGAAGACCCTACAATCTGTAAGCCCATTGAGATAAGTTCCTTTTTAGCTATCTATTTCTTGAACTTTCTAATCTTCTGCTCAATCAACCCTTTTGAGAACTCATAAGCTAAGTTACCGGGTTCGGACCCTGGATCCGGGTCCAGATTCTCCTCCCGGTCCGTGCTGGGTCTGGATTTGGACCTGTGGGTCCAGATGGATCCGCGATCTGCGGATTTTGACGGACCCACAGGTCCAAATCAGGACCCTGCCCGGATCCCACATGGACCGGGAGGAGAAAATGAGGATCCTCGAGGATCCCACGCGGATCCGCGTTGCCCCTTGATCCTGTCTTGGGGGCTTTGTCCCCAAACCCCCATTTAATAATTTGGGGTGGAAACTACGCCAATAAAAGTGGGGAAAAATTAACCTTCGAGTCTTATTAGGCTCCATATAGAAGATGATGATGATGAAGAAGATAATATCAATAAATTATTAATCCATTAGTTGAACTTCAAACAATGATACTTGAACTGATGTTATGATTTAATTTTCATGTTTTGAATCTTTGAGATTTGGCATTGATCAATGATCAAGCATCATAGGTTCATACTATGAAATGATTTAGTTTTAGAATTATGTATATTTCTCTTTTTTTGTATATATAATGCATATATATATATACATACACTCACAAACCCCTATGAACCCAAACGACAAATTTTTTTTTCACGAATCCATGAACTGGATTCGTGAGCCCGAATCCGAATCGGCAACTTAGCTCATAAGCCATGGATGAGATATTATGCTTCTTTCTCAAAATAGCTAACAAGTCCGATTGCAACCGCTTGTAGATATCCTTATCCTCATCTAAGATTAAGGACATAATAGTTTGCATACAAACCTTCACATTGTCTGGATGTAGTTTTTTGGTTTTGGTTAAAAAACATTGAAACATTTGTAGAATCAATTTATCACATTTGAGATCCAATATAATGATAAATAATTTGGTTCTTGCCATAATTTCTAAAATCTTAGCCCTCTTACCAAAAGTAGAGGCTTTGACATCATGTAACCCATGTAGGCTCTCCACAATCAGCTGTAGAACCTTCTTTAGTATGTCATCATTATAGAGTGCTACAGGAATTGTTATTCTTATGATCTCATTGTGACAAGAAGCAACTGCAAGTCTCACCTCTTCATAAGGATGTTCCATAAACTTGTGTTGAACCAAAGCGAGCATTGAGCGCTGCAAAGCTCAATTGAGAAGCCTCTAATCTGACTGGGCTACTTTGGATAAATATGAGTATAATTCCTCCAACTTAGAGAGATCACCATCAGGAAATTTCATGGACTTCAATTGTAATCCAATTACATAGAGCCAATTTCCTACTTCCTTTTCTTTCTACAAGTCTTTTTAACTAATCACTATTAAATATATCATTGGATTCTTTTGAGAAAAAAACACATTTCTGATTCTCTTGTCTTAGTTTTGTTTTTCGCAAACTGAATTCCACCAAATCTGATACATGCTTCCACAGGCTGGCAGGTTCACTACTTTGATACCACTGTAAGAACACCCCCTTTTTTGGTACTAATTTTTTGCACTGCTTTTGCCAATTCAGCTAGGAAACCATTTTGTCAAATAGTTTGCTTGATTGAGTTTAGTGACTAGTTTCAGATTCGCATTCAATATATTCCAATTTATACTTTCTAGATTCATGAACACAAATAATCATGCATTTAAATTACAAGGAGAATTCTGATTGAACAGGGACTAGTTTCCATCATAGAATCTGTAAAAGAACTTCATAATAGATTGCAGAGATATGTATTCCAATGCTTACCCTTTTTACAGGGACCACTATAGATTCATTCATTCGATAATGCTGATGTTAATTTTTGGAATATACAGAGGAATAAGATACAATCTAACCTGAGATGTAGTAGACAGCCCAGTATGTGTTTTTCTTTTTCTGTTTTGATTTCGTGTTATGTTTTTGGCCCAAGATAGCAATGGTGAAATGTAGAGAGATATATATGTTAAAATTGCAAATACACAATGTAGTTTAACAGAAGATATTAATAACACAACTTACAACTCTCAATATCACACCAAGTATATTCCGAAGTACAAGCAGATTAATAACTGAAAATACCCAATACATAAATCTGATTGCAAACATCAAATGGACATACCCATTCGCTAGAATGAGTGTTGATTACACAACATAAGCAAACTTACAGTACCCAGACTAATTCCTCCAAGCAATGCGATGGATTGTAGCAGGTCTATAGAGCTCGAAGCACCTCCCAAGTGCAGTTGTAAACTCATAAACTCTCCACGTGTGCCCTAGCAGACTTCAACCTCAGTGTTTGCTCAACCATGTGAGTCCCATTCAGGTACGAACAACAGTTTATACATCTTAGAAACACAAATTTTACCAATGGCAATTCTCAGTGATGAGTATTATTCACCTAGAGTGCTGCCCCTTGCAATAAACTCTGCGTCCCTTATAATTTGAACTCCTTCCCTTGAATTTCTACGGGCTGGTAATGAACGTCTGTACCAGTCACAACGAAGAGTGATGGACTCCTAACTGATTTAAGATGCTGTACTGCATTAGATATAACTCAGGGCTAGCAATATACTGTGTAGCTGGAAGCTTTATGACTGAGAAATATACTTCCAATGCCTATGCACACACTTCTCACAAATTCTGATAAGAAATTCGAACTTCTAGATTAGTAGTAAAAACCCTTGGATGTATGATTTATTACTTGAATACAAATGTCAAATCCCCAGACCGTGTCTTCTAATAGCATAAAGATTGTCAACGAAGAGGGATTTTTTCCTTCAAGCTCTTGAGAAAAACTCTCAAACTATTTCATCAATTTCATATATTTTCCAGCATGCCTAAAATAGAGCTCTTCAATCTCGTTTATAACGCTCTGTAAGAACCCGAACAGGTTCTATCTCTGACAAACACTGAATTGCTTTACTTTTTAGATGTTTGACATTTTGTCAAACACTTGCATGCAAGCTCTATCTTGCTGTCTTTTATTTTTAGATTGTTTTTGCTTGCTTGGAATGGTTTCAAATGAAGTTTAAATGCTTGCAAATGATTGCTAAGATATTTAGGCAAAGAACTAAAATGCAAATGCAATCCTTTCTGTCTTTTTGAATGCATACATATGATTTCTACATGTAAAATGTGCACCTACAACCAATGGACATACACTTGACATGCATCCTTTCAATTCCCAAACTATTTACAATGAATCAATTTGCAATTTATGGAGACTTTAAACTATCAAACAAATAATATAAAACCTGGTAAGCACGTGTTGTGTTACTTCTTCAACATTCATATAATTGTCTCCATACAAATAACAATCCCTTCCAATACACACAGATGAAGATTTTAGAGACCCTAGATGCCAAACAAATTCCCTTTATTGCTCACGCCACTTCCTGAAACTCTCGTGGAAACAATAAACAACCTGCGGCTGGCATAATTCAGGTACGAATGCTAATTGGAATGTTAATCTCAGCCACTATGAGCCACATCTAATTCTGGGTATTTATTATCAATAATCTGCTGCTTCTGATAAACAACACAAATCTGAAATAATTCTACACCAATCTCATCCAAGAAAGCTCAATGATGACTCTTGGTTGAAGCCATTCTAATTGCAGAATTCATTGGGTGTTTCACCAATTCACTATGCTGAAATAACTTGGAAGAATTCACAATTCTTTAAACTCAAAATCTGAAACCCTTGTTCAATTTCTTCTCCACACAAACAAAAGCAAATGCAC
This sequence comes from Thuja plicata, assembly GCA_018584345.1. Lineage (NCBI taxonomy): Eukaryota > Viridiplantae > Streptophyta > Pinopsida > Cupressales > Cupressaceae > Thuja > Thuja plicata. The sequence goes on from MU226033.1 coordinate 235,107, forward strand.
AAGTCATAGAGTGAATTGATATTCTCATATGAAGACTTTTATAATATTTCCTCTTCACAAATTGACCAAGTAGCTTCTCTTTCACTCATCACATAACTTAAATGCATTGGCTTGTGATGTAGGTTGACTTTCACCATTAATAATTAATTCATTAAATGCCCCCTCATGTGAGATACTACTTGGCTTTTGTTTTAAATCATTAAATAATATTTGCTTTTCATGTGCTCACGTTGACTTAGGAAAACATTAAATAATTGGCCCCCTTTAATAGTATAATTGTTTAAAGCACTTTTAAAGTCACTTGGCCCCACTCATTAAAAAACTTTATAATATAGCTTTTATAATTAATTATTAATAAGAATCCTTTATTAATAATTAATACCTCAAACTTGAGCTAATAACTTATTCCACTTAATCAATTGATGAAGTCTGCTAATACCAAGTCCAGGAGCACTGCCAAAAATAGCAACATGGGCATAATTGACTTACTATAAATAGCAAGTCCCTCAAATTGAGCCAACTGACGAATGAGTCAAATACTGTGCATACCATGAGTTTGAGAGCCCCTGCCAGATATAACAACTCCTCCACAATGACTTACTATAAATAGTAAGTCTCTAAATAATTGCTCCAATCAACGATACTGAATCTCAACATTGCCACCAATCTGTTTAGGCGCCTTGCTAAAGATGGAAACCCCGACTTTCCCGAAAAAGTCACTATAAATAGTAAGTGTGTCGATCTTACTCAAATGAAGAGCAATCCTGAACATCCATGACCACTGGAGTGAGAATCGGTCTCTGGCTCTACCAACTGGACCCTAAGAACAACTCCATTAGCCTACGAGGGTCAGGAAATAGGCTAATCCTCTAAAAGTTGACGCTCACTAAAATGGGGACATTAGAGTCCGCCCTTCTTGAAATTGGTTGTCCCCAAGCAATCTCAAAAATAAAAAAACACACCAGTCCTCTTGGATCCCAAAGGTAGAATTGTGTAATGTCCCTGTGATCATCAACTAGCTCTTGTAACATCATCACCAACCTAACTGATAGAACCTGCCAAACTGAAACGAATCCCACTGAAGATGTAGGAGTGAACTTCTCACAGGGAAGCAACTCGGACGATTGGCAAAGCTTGCTTCCCAAAATTGCGCAAGGTGGGTTGTCATGCACACTGATTAACACATGCACAACTGAACTGTGCACCTGAAAGAGATCATGCACATGAGGGTTAAAAGTAAAACCATATGTACTCGACACCATGTACACATCCCAAAACTCCTTTGCGAGCCCTATCTAAAATCCCGATGCACTAGAAGGATCCCAACCTCTGAACATAAGCCTGTCAAAAAGAACATCTTTTGACTCCTACTGCTCAACTCTAAACTCAACTTCACCATGCCCAAAGTGGTGTAGCCAATCAATGAGACCTGCCTGAACTGTAGTGCTAACCCAGTCATCACTCAGGTCCCAAAGCACACTGAACTCACATCCATTCCTTCTGTGGAGATAGGAACATCCAAAGGTGTCTTTAACACTACCACTATCTCCATCCTCGGCGAGGCTCCTATGGATGTGCTGAATCTGCATGTAATCCAACTTGCTGTCATTGATCCCATCTATAATAGATGACAAATACCCATCCCACAAAGGATGGTATAACCGCGGAACCAATCCACATTGATGCATCATCAAATCCTTTGTGTGTGGATCTGAGAAGTCGTAATGACTACTCCCTATGCAGTCACGATAAAAAGCTCCCACCTCGGTCACCAACAACTTCCGCAGTGGATGTAACCACAGGAGAACTTGATGCAACATGTGGTTTTCCACTGCTCTCAATAGATGCACCCATCCCAGCTATATCAACTGCACTTGTAACTGTGATAACAGTAGCTACATCCTCAACCGGCTCACAACTATAACCCGTGGGTATAAGGTCATCACCAACTCTCACTATAGAGAACTGCATTATGCCCGACTCAACTCCCACGGTATGCTCTCCAATCCGTGGTTGAGACTCATGAAGGGCCAACTGTGCTCACTCCAATGAATCCCTAGTCACTCCCAACTCATGAGTGAGCTTATCCACCTCATCTTCTGTAAGAACCCCTTGTGGCTCTAACTTTGACAAACGCTGAACTGTAGTTTAATTCTGGATGTTTGACAATTTGTCAAATACTTTGCAGGCAAGCTCTGATACCACTGTAAGAACCCTTCGCAGGCTCTATCCGCTGTGCCATTTGAGTTGTTTTATTTTTGTTTAATATTCTGATTTTTTTTGTGTTTTCAAGGGGTTTTGACAAAGCAAATACAATAATTGAAACTAATCTATCTGAACTAAAATTTAAATCTGATTGCAATATAGATCAAAGTCATTTATTCCCATATGACTGTTAATGTTTTGAACAGAGTGTATTGTTGATAAAAAAATACATTAAAAAAACATTTGTACGAAATGATTAAAACCTGATTTTTGTCTCCGGAATGCAACCACGCTGCTGATTGCTGATTGTTGATGAAGCTGCAATTTTACTGTTCACGCTCACTGTTCACGCGCACTGTTCACGTGCACTGTTCACGGGCACTATTCACAGCTGCAACTTTCTCTCCCTTGTTCTGTAATTAGAAGAATACTGAAAACGTACTGTTGGAGCACAATCAGAACCTCTGTATCGATTTTCCTTCTTCACACAAAATCAACACTCCAA
>MU226033.1:249492-275089 GCA_018584345.1 Thuja plicata
GATCCGTCTCACTGCAACCATCCAACTTCTGACAAGCACCAGGACCAACTGCCCAGCCAAAAATAGCCACTGCTAAAAATAGACTTACTATAAATAGTAAGTCCCTCAAACTGGAGATTCTCTGAATCTCGATCCTAAGATATCTGACGCTCTGTGCAGACACCCTGCCAATCCTGGCCATACCAAAAACCCCACTTACTAAAAATAGTAAGCCAAAATGACCCGAACGAAGAGTAGACCTGATAAACGGAATCTCCAGAATGGAATCCCAACGCTGGCTCCCCAATCTGCCCTCCTCTGAACACCCGATTAGCTTGCGAGGGTCGCCAAACCAAGCTAATCCCGAAGTTTGAAAAACGGGGACATTACATCTTCCATTCCCCTCAACGCATCATAGCGAGTGCAACCCCACTCGAGAAGGTAGTCTCTGTCAGCCAATAGCTGCAAATAATTTTGTTTTATTATCCCGATGGTTTGTTGAAGTGTATGAAACTCTGCAAGGGAAAGGCTAACATCATGATGCTCATATGTCACCGGAGTACCCCAACCATAGATAGCCAACATCTGACGAGCAACATTAAAATGCTCAATGGTTGTAGCATTTTGACTATCATTCACCTTTAGTTGCCCAACCAACTGATGTTTCTGAAATTCCTGGCACTCATGAAGCTCTCAGAATCAAAATCTACACTATGATATGAACTTGTCTCAACATCGCTCACCTCACGACAAGTAGCATCATGTATGCTATCATCTCCGCACACATCAACATACGAGGTACTGTTGCTAAGCACCTGAACAAATGGCTCATCTGAGAAAGTGGAAGCTGCTGCTACAACAGTCTCCTTGCACACTCCCACTTCCCATGTAACTGCAAGTCCTTGCAAGTCACGATCCTGGGACTCATCACCTATAGATGAATTTTCAGATTCATTTTCTAAGGTTTGATTTGAAAAATCAGACTCACTGTAGCATGAGTCATCATAAATTGCATCATTAGTACCCAAATCTCGAGTACCAACATCATCCACATGTGAAACCTCTGTTGTCTCATGTTGATGCGAACACAAGTCACTGCTGTCATAGAAATCAGAATTGTTATAGCTCATATTTTCCAGGCAATCCTCATATTTGACACTCCCATCATGCGAGTCAAGACTCAAGGTGTCACCCGCAACATCCTCCACACTTGCCCTGACATCAACACCATCATTATGCTCTAGCAAGGGATTGCTGTCATAAAAATCAGAACCATTATTGTCATTTGAATAAGTGTTTGCCCCTTTCCTTTTTGCAAACAAAGGATCCAAGATTTTTAGATGTTGTAGAAGCCCTGATAAATTTTTATTTTAATCCTGGAAGGCATTATTATAATCTTGTAAGGCATGCATGAGCTTGGGCATAAGATCCTGTATAGACTTCGTTTTACCCATGATTCACACAAACCCTCTGTCCTGAATGTAAGAGGCTTCCCCCACAGGATGGGAGGAAACCGCTCAGATACCATTGTATAAACTCCAATAGTTTCTAACTCTGACAAACACCGAATTGCTTTACTTTTCAGATGTTTAACATTTTGTCAAACACTTGCATGCAAGCTCTATCTTGCTGTCTATTATTTGCAGATTGTTTTTGCTTGCTTGGAATGGTTTCAAATGAAGTTTAAATGCTTGCAAATGATTTCTACATGTAAAATGTGCACCTACAACCAATGGACATTTTCACAAACACTTGGCATGTATCCTTTCAATTCCCAAACTATTTAGAATGAATCAATTTGCAATTTATTTAGACTTTAAACTATCAAGCAAATAATATAAAAACCTCGTAAGCACGGGTTGTGTTACTTCTTCAACATTCATAGAATTGTCTCCATACAAATAAAAATCCCTTCCAATGCACACAGATGAAGATATTAGAGGCCCCAAATGCCAAACAAATTCCGTTTATTGCTCACGTCACTTCCTGAAACTCTCATGGAAACAATAAATAACCCGTGGCTGGTATAAGTAAGGTACGACTGCTAATCGGAATGCTAATCTCTATTAATGTTTAGGTAGTTGCGAGAGATCTCATTCATACCTGTGCGGTGATTATTCTGAAAATTCAGTGTTTTTCCTTTAGCGTAGGTGACAGACAGAGTTCGAAGGTTCAAAGGTTATAGTGACCACGTGGCTCCTATAGTGTGTGGAAATTCAAAACGACAACCTTCAGTTATTATTACTGCTAAGTTAGCATGACATGGAACTGAATATGTATTGAGGTGGCTCATGTTGGCTGTCGATGTATTTGTGTCTTCACATTCTGCAGACGGTTCATGTTATGGGGTAGCCTCCACCGTCCAGCCTCTATGATGTTTGTTACAGTGTCACTTAGCATCGAGTCAATATGGATATGCCGCTCGCGTCTTATGAGCTTCAATTTTCCGGTTCGCATGGACATGTCATTGCCGGAGGATTCATTTTGTTTATTCTTTGTAACTGCTATCTATTCATGATGGGTAACGACAATGACCTTTTGCATTCAACAAGGAGAAGCCTATGCGATGCGTGCTGAATATTTAGAATAACGTCTTCAGATGTATGACATATATATACAATTATTCTGTGTATTGACAGTGACGTTTTTGAGTAAAGCTATGTTATGCTCGTATTTCGGATACAAGTCAGTATTTTCTGTGTTCGATATTTTTCGTATATGATCTGAGAACTAAAGACTTATGTGTCGAGTCATTCTCATTGAGTATATTATCAATGAGACATCTAAGTGATAAATCTCTGTATAAGGTTGATTGTTAGATTGTTAAGTGTTAACAATCAAAAGCCTGAGATATTTGTATTTTCTTTAGCATTAAATAAAGGTATCTATTTTTTGGGTGTGGCTGGGGTTTTCCCTCGAGTAGGAGGGTTTTCTCAAGGTAAATCTGTGTCTGGTTTTCATGTGCTTTGATGTTAAAGATTCTGATTATTGTATTTTGTTATTCTAGTTCGAAAACTTAACATGGTATTAGAGCCAGGTATAAGAGAACGATTCAGAACCAAAATAGGGTGATCTAGAAGAAGGTCAGGAGGTTGATGCAAGTGCTTGAAGATCCAGAGGGAGCTTGTATGGCAGAGGGAGGGTGCCAAGTCCTTTGCTGAGGATCAACAAGCTCGTATAGCAGTGTGACTGCAAAAGCTTCTTGGTTGGTCAAACATTAAACTCAATTAATGAGTTATTCTATGTGAGGGAGAAGTTCGAGGTGCAATCCCTTATTAATGAGTTCCTTTCTATGAGGGAGAAGTTTGAGGCGCAATCCCTTGTAATGAGTTCTTCTCTGCGAAGAAGGTTAGGAGGTTGATACAAGTGCTTGAAGATCCAGAAGGAGCCTGAATGACAGAGAGAGAGTGCCAAGTCCTTTGCAGAGGATCAACAAGCTCGTATAGCAGTGTGACTGCAAAAGCTTCTTGGTTGGTCAAACATTAAACTCAATTAATGAGTTCTTCTATGTGAGGGCGAAGTTCGAAGTGCAATCCCTTATTAATGAGTTATTCTCTATGAGGGAGAAGTTTGAGGCGCAATCCCTTGTAATGAGTTCTTCTCTGTGAGAGAAGTTCGAGGTGAAATCCCTTGTTAATGAGTTCTTCTCTGTGAGAGAAGTTCAAGGTGAAATCCCTTGTTAATACATCCTTCTCTGCGAGAGAAGTTTGAGGTGAAAGCCCTTGTTCGACCCTCTGGGAGTAGCTATGGTGGATCCACCCTCTGGGAGTAGTCATGGTGGAAGTCATGTGTGAGACTCCATGACTTAATTTTCTTTTTCACCCTCTAGGTGTAGCTATGGTGAATATCGTGCTGAGATGACAATATTATGTTGAGAAAATCTTTGATGAGATTTGTTTTGACACTTTTTGATTGCAGCTCCTTTGTGCTTGTCAGGTTGAGACACACTATGACATATGAATGATCTCTCTATTGCTAAGAGGGAGTGTTAATGTTTAGGTAGCTGCGAGAGATCCCATTCATACCTTTGCGGTGATTATTTTGAAAATTCAGAGTGTTTTTTGTGATGTCCCCTGCTAGCTAGAAACATCATTCTAGCTGTTTATTAGTCTATCATTGGACCGTCGTAGGCTAATACGGATGGATAGGGGGTCAGTTTTGTGCATAGGAGAATTTGGTTGTCTGATGATTTGACTTCCTCATGAGTTTAGTACCTTTGATTTGGGGTAGAGTGGTGTTTTAGACTTCTTTTTGTTGTGTTTTGCTATTTTTAGTAGTTGCTATTTTTAACAAGATTATTTGGTCACATGGGAAATTGTTACTCCAACTCTTGTTTCAGATGGCATGGTCAGATTCTCAGTTTTGAGTGAGTTATTGCATTTCCAGTGGATTCTAGCATTAATTAATGATTAATGATTTAATATTAAAGTTTAAATCAACTTTATATTAAATCACTTAAGTATGCGTCAACTTATCATCGGATGGGGCCAAATGAATGTATTAAATAGGTGAAATAATAATTGATATTTCCTAAGTCTTAATCATTAAATTTATTTAATGATTATTCTTCCAATGCATTAAAGAAAAAAATCGCAGCTTTCCAAGGATTTTCGATTTAGGGTTGGAAAGCTTATTTATGCTTGCTTGGGAAGGAGAAAGGCATCCATTATCATTTGCAAAAAATGATCCTTGTTGGTTTTGAACTCTGAGAAGGGTTTACAGCTTTACCATTGGAGAATGTAGTTCTTCTGTTTGTTTCTATTTGAGCTGGTGCAATATCCAGTGAATTTGGGAAATTAGAGAGTTTCATCCAGGAACTCTATTGTTCGTCAGCAGAGGTTTTATTTAGCAATCCGAAGGAGATCAAAAAAGATTAATTGCAGCTGCTACAGTGCGTGAACAGTGCCACTCTACAGTAACGTGAATAGTGTCGCGCTACAATATTTTGCTACAGTGCCGCCGTGAATAGTACCCACGACAGTATTAAAGGCAATAAAGATTCATGCTTCCAAAATCAGAAGTGTTGCAAGTCGCAGCACAATAATAAGGTTTTTTTATCATTTGTATACTTGCTTTGTAAGGAAGATTCATTCCAGACTTGTACACTTCATTGCAAAAATTGTTATCTTGACTGGCATTCAATATTGAAGTCTAATTTTGCAATTATCTCATTCAAGCATATTGTATAAGGATAGCTATTTGTTGAAAACTTTAATGTCAAAAAAATCTCCGAAAAACTACAAAAAAATCAGAATATTACAAAAACCAAAACATTCGAACATTTAACAATATCAACAGTGAACGAAAGAGACTAGTGGATTCAAAGTGTTAGAACCTTTGGGGTTCTTACATTGGTATTAGAGCTAAATCCTGCCATCCTGAGGGTTAGGGATTTTACATGCAGCCAGAGGAAGTTGGTCCTCACAGGTTTTACACTCGCAGGAGAGCCTTCCTTGAAGGTGAACAAGTTGTAGATAGGCAGCCGGTCACCATGGGTGACAGGCATGATGGCAATCCATCCAGGGCAAACATGAACAATGAAGATTAGGACACCAGAGAGTTCTTTAATGCCATGGCTACAGGGCAGCAGCAGGTAGCTCAGGCGTTACAGGCTCTTACCACTATGGTTGAGCGTATGAATCCACCGACAAGGACGAATCTGGATCAGGAGGATAATAGGAGTGTTCACGGTCTTCCACGTGCATAGAGGACATATTCTAGGACAGCAAAGAGGCCTACATGTCCCACCTATGTTAGAGAGGAACCAGTTCAGGAGCCAGTAGAGGAAGCCGAGGATGACATGTTTGCAGACATCCTTATGGCTGCTAATGATGAATGGGAGCTATTGGTACCACAGGTGAGAGAGGATGACTTTTGAGAGGTTTGTGAACCAAAGGGAACACTACCGTGCAATCAGATAGGACAGGAGATCTAGTGGGAAGAATAATGAGTTGAAGCGTGCTACAGGCAAGCTTTCATTGACTACTTTAGATGGTAGTGGCCGAATGACAGCTCAAGCTTGGATTCACAAGCTTGATACCTTTTTAGCTTTGCGGCCAATGACAGAGGTTGAAGCAATAAAATATGCCACCTTGCATTTGGAGGGAGTTGCACATGATTGGTGGTACCATGGGTTGGTCACTCTTCAGCATAATCAGGTGACTGCATACTAGGACTTCGTGGACAAACTAGTGGAGAGGTTTGATAACAAAGATCTAGAGGTCTACTTCAGAGATTTGGCTCAATTAAAACAAACAGGAAGCTTGGATCTTTCTATTAATGAATTCCAACGGTTGTCAGTTATGGTGCCAGACATATCTGACATGAGATTGATAGTCTTGTTCATGGAAGGGTTATCCGAACCATTGAAAGGTTGGGTAAAGGATTTTGATCCTTTCACTTTGCAGGAGGCTATGAAGAAAGCTAGAGATATGGAACATGCAGCTCCAGTAAATAAATTTCAGCACAATGGAGCATCCTCCAACAAGGACAATAAACCAGTTTTTAAGAAACCAGAGAGGATTGAATTTAAAACTGAGAATAAGGATAAATCTTTTGCACCACTTGACAGGGAAACACTTGATGATTTACGGAAGAAGAAATTGTGTTTCTATTGCAAAGGACCTTATGACATAAACCATGATTGTCCTTTAAGACCCAAGGGCAAAGCAAACAAGGTTATGTGGGCTTATTATGAGGATTCCAATTCTGAAAATTCGGACCAGCAATCTGAAAATGAGGAATCAAATGAAGAAAAGGAAAACATAGATGATGAAAAGTTGAGCAAAATGGCTACAGGTGATGAGAAGACTGAGGGTAGACTTAAGGAGGCCCGTCTTCCTAGTGTACAACAGGAGGGATCATTTAGGATGAGAGGGGTATTTGCAGGGCAGCGAGTTATCACTTTGCTCGATACGTGTGCCGCTCATAATTTTATTAATTCCAGGTTGGTTGAGAGGCATGGGATTTAGACAAAGAAGTTTGAGGGTCTGAGAGTGAGGGTAGCTGATGGCTACGTCCTCAAATGCGATAGAAAGATTACAGGTCTAACCCTGAAGATTAATAACTTTGACTTAAAAGCTGAATTTTATGTTGTAAACATGGGTGACATACATTTGGTGCTTGGTATGACTTGGTTACATGATATTGGGGTGTTCACTCTCAATTTGAGGGATATGGAGATGAAGTTTCCGTCAGATGAGAAGAATCACATACTTAAGGCCATTCATGGCTGTGAGTTTAGGATGATGTCTTGCAGATGTATGGAGAGTTTGTTGAGGCATGATCAGGTGGAATGGATAGCTCGTTGTACTTTGATGCCATCATAGGAGGGGCAGAAAAAATAAGAGTATCACCTAGACATACAGGAGCCGAGGATTAAACATTATAAGGTGTTCAGTGATATCCCACCCGGTAGACCTCTTGATACGGGTATTGGGCATATCATTGAGTTGGAGGGGGCCAAACCCATTATGATTACACCATACAGGCATCCAAAAAGATTGAAGGATGAAATAGAAAAGACCGTCATGGAGTTACTTGCCATGGGCCATATTAGACCAAGTAAATCTCCTTTTGCTTCTTCAGTGGTATTAGTGAAGAAGAAAGATGTGCATTGATTATAGGGTCTTGAATAGAAAAACAATTAAAAATAGGTACCCCATCCCATAGATTGATGAGTTGATAGATGATCTTCACGGTTCATGTTTCTTTTCTAAAATTGATTTGAGATCGGGATATCATCAGATCCGAGTTAGAGAGAAGGATGTAGAGAAGACAACGTTCAAATGTGTCATTGTGGCCACTTTGAGTTTATAGTTATGCCATTTGGGCTAACTAATGCTCCAGCTACTTTACAGTCCACAATGAACAGGGTCTTCCAGCCTCAGTTGAGGAAATTTGTTTTGGTTTTCTTTGATGGCATCCTTGTTTACAGTAAAACATGGGACGAGCACTTGCAACACTTGGATACAGTGTTGAGCATTTTGAGCAAAGAGTCCTTGTATGCAAAGGAGTCAAAATATGATCTGGGATTATCAGAGTTATTGTATTTGGGTCACATTATCAGTGCACAGGGTGTACACGTGGATCCCAAAAAGATTCATGCTATTGTTGAGTGGCCTACTTTGGTAAACTTTACACAGTTGAGAGGATTTTTGGGTTTGTGTGGGTTCTACAGGAGATTTGTCAGCGGTTATTCCAGGCATGCAGTACCCTTGACGGATTTGATGAGAAAAGGAGCCTTCTTGTGGACTCTTGAGGCGCAAGAGTGTTTTGATAAATTCAAAGAGTTGATGACTTCTTGCCCAGCGCTAGCTTTACCAGATTTCAGCAAACCATTTGAGCTACACTGTGATGCATCTGGAGAAGGCGTTGGAGCGGTGCTTATGCAAGACAAGCACCCGGTCGTTTATGAGAGTAGGAAGCTCAAGGGACCTGAGAGGAGCTTCAGCACTTACGATAAGGAAATGTTGGCCATAGTGCATGCCTTGGCCCAATTCAGGCAGTACTTAGTGGGCAGCAAATTTTGCATAAAAATAGACCATAACAGCTTGAAACATTTCCAGGGGCAGCGAGATCTTAATGACAGGCAGCAAAAATGGGTAAGTAAATTATAGTCATATGATTTTGATATTACGTATTTCAAAAGGACACGAAATGTTCTAGCAGATGCCTTGTCATGCAGACCTCATTTGAGCATGATGACAGACATATCTAAGGATTGGAGACACTTGATCCTTGCCGAGTATGCAAAGGATACATGGGCATTAGGATTTATAGATGGAGCTGTACAAGACAGTGACTATACCCTTGTAAATGAGCTTATCATTTACAAAGGGCACATTTATTTGGTTTCGGGATCAGAAGTGAGGAGGATGTTGTTGAGGACTTATCATGATTCACCTATGGCAGGACATCTTGGTTTCTATAAGACTTATCGGCAGATTAGAGAGCGCTTTTCTTGGAAAGGGCTCAAAGCTAAGGTGTTGCAATATATTAGAGAGTGTCCTACATGTCAGCAGAACAATCAGGAACACTCTTACCCAGCTGGTTTGCTTCAGCCGCTTCCTATTCCTGACGGGAAGTGGGAGTGTTTATCGATGGACTTCATCACAGGAATGCCTAGAGCCCAAGGTAGGGACTGCATATTTGTTGTTGTTGATCAGCTTACGAAGTTTGCTCACTTCTTTCCGATCACAGCTACATACACTGCTACACAGGTGGTAGTGTTATTTTTCAGGGAGGTATTCATACTCCATGGCTTACCCCGGAGCATCGTTAGTGACGGGGACAACAGATTTATGAGTCACTTCTGGCAAGAGTTTTTCAGATTGTGCGAGACAAAGCTCACTCTGAGTACTAGCTACCACCCCCAGACATATGGGTAGACAAAGATAGTCAATAAATGGGTGGAGGGATATCTCAAGAACTACATAGCAGAGCAGTAAAAGGCGCGGGTTAAGTCGATTTACTTATGTGAGTATTGCTACAATTCCACTTATCACATGTCTATCCAGATGTCACTTTTCATGGCATTATATGGGTATGAGGCACCCAATTTCATGGATTTGTTTCTAAGTGATAGTAGAGTGCCTAGTGCTGGCGATTTGTTACAGGAAAGTCAGGATATTGTAAAGGCTCTTAAGGACAATATCACAAAGGCACAAAATCAATAGAAGCAGTATGCAAATCAAAAGAGGACTGAGCGGACTTTTGAGGTAGGAGATATGGTATACTTGATATTGCAGCCTTACCGCTAGTCCACTCTTAAAAAGGGTGGTGCCAAGAAACTTAAGCCACGATAGTATGGACCCTTCAGGGTGACCAAGAGAGTTGGGGAGGTGGTTTATGAGTTGGATTCGCCGGCAGAGAGAAGAGTCCATAAGTTTTTCATGTGTCATGTCTCAAAAAGGCATTAGGACAAAAGATTGTTCCTTCTACAGTACTTCCACCCTTGGATGATGACGGGAAGTTGGTTTTAGTGCCGGAGGCTATCATTGAGTTTAGGGAGAGGAATCTGAGGAGGCATATTATCGGGGAGTATCTAGTGAAATTGAAGGTCATGCCGGTTGAGGATGCTGCTTGGGAGAGCGAGGAGATTTTAGAGCATCTAGAGTTGAGATTGCTTGAGGACAAGCAATTTCAGGAAGGGCGGACTGTGATGTCCCCTTCTAGCTAGAGACATCATTCTAGTTGTTGAATAATCTATCATTGGACCCTCGTAGGCTAATACTGATGGATAGGGGGTCAGTTTTGTCCACAGGAGAATTTGGTTGTCTGATGATCTGACTTCCTCATGAGTTCAGTACATTTGATTTGGGTTAGAGTGGTGATTTAGACGTCTTTTTGTTGTGTTTTGCTATTTTAGCAGTTGCTATTTTTAGCAAGCTTATTTGGTCACATGGGAAATTGTTACTTTGACTCTTGTTTCAGACGTCATGGTCAGATTCTCAGGTTTGAGCGAGTTATTGCATTTCTAGTGGATTCCAACATTAATTAATGATTAATGATTTAATATTAAAGTTTAAATCAACTTTAAATTAAATCACTTAATTATGGGTCAACTTATCATCGAATGGGGCCAAATAAATGTATTAAATGGAGGTGAAATATTAATTGATATTTCCTAAGTCTAAATCATTAAATTTATTTAATGATTATTTTTCCAATGCATAAAAGAAAAAAATTGCAGCTTTGCAAGGATTTTCGATTTAGGGTTGGAAAGCTTATTTATGCTTGCTTGGGAAGGAGAAAAGGCATCCATTATCATTTGCAAAGGATTTTTGATTTAGGGTTGGAAATCTTATTTATGCTTTTGCTTGGGAAGGAGGAAAGGCATCCTAATCATTTGGGAAAGCTTATAGTTCTTTTTTGTCTCTCCATTTGAGCCGGTGCAATATCCAGTGAATTTGGGAAATTAGAGAGTTTCAGCCAGGAACTCTATTGTGCTTCAACAAAGATTTTATTTAGCAGTCAGAAGGAGATAGGAAAAGATTAATTGCAGCTGCTACAGTGTGTGAACAGTGCCACGCTACGGTAACGTGAATAGTGACGCGCTACAATATTTTTCTACAGTGCCCCCGTGAATAGTACCCTCGCTACAGTAATAAAGGATATAAAGATTCATGCTTCCAAAATAAGAAGTCTTGCAGGTCGCAACACAATAATCAATTGAATTTTGTATACTTGCTTTGTAAGGAAGATTCATTCCAGACTTGTACGCTTCATTGCAAAAATTATTGTCTGGACTGGCATTCAATATTGAAGTCTAATTTTGCAATTATCTCATTCAAGCATATTGTATAAGAATAGCTATTTGTTTAATGTCAAAAAATTCTCCAAAAAACTACAAAAAAATCAGAATATTACAAAAACCAAAACATTCAAGAAAATCATTGGTGAACGGAAGAGACTAGTGGACTTAGAGAGTTAGAACCATTGGTGTTCTTACATTTTTCCTTCAGCTTAGGTGAAAGACAGAGTTCAAAGGTTCAAAGGTTATAGTAATCGCGTGGCTCCTAAAGTGTGTGGAAATTCAAAACGGCAACCTTCACTTATTATTACTGCTAAGCTAGCATGACATGGCACCGAATATGTATTGAGGTGGCTCATGTTTAATGATAGATGTGGTCAAGTTGGCTGTCAATGTATTTGGGTCTTCACATTTTGCAGACGGTTCATGTTATGGGGTAGCCTCCACCGTCCAGCCTCTATGATGTTTCTTACAAGTGTCACTTAGCATCGAGTCAATATGGATATGCCGCTCGTGTCTTATGAGCTTCAATTTTCCTGTTCACATGGACATGTCATCGCTGGAGGATTCATTTTGTTTATTCTTTGTAGCTGTTGTCTATTCATGATGGGTAACGACAATGACCTTTTGTATTCAACAAGGAGAAGCCTATGCGATGCGTGTTGAATATTTAGAATAGCATTTTCAGATCTATGACATATATATATGATTATTCTGTGTATTGACAGTGACATTTTTGAGTAAAGTTGTGTTATGCTCGTATCTGGGATACAAATCAGAGTATTTTCTGTGTTTGATATTTTTCGTATATGATTTGAGAACTAAAGACTTATGCGTCGAGTCATTCTCATTGAGTATATTATCTATGAGACATCATAGTGATAAATCTCTATATAAAGCTGATTGTTAGATTGTTAAGTGTTAACAATAAAAAGCTTGAGATATTTGTATTTGCTTTAGCATTAAATAAGGGGATCTATTTTTTGGGTGTGACTTGGTTTTTCCCTCGAGTAGGAGGGTTTTCCCAGGGTGAATCTGTGTCTGGTTTTCTTGTGCTGTGATGTTAAAGATTTTGATTATTGTCTTATGTTATTCTGGTTCGAAAACTTAACATGGTATCAGACCCAGGTTTAAGGAAATGATTCAGAACCAGATTAGGGTGATTTGGAAGAAGGTCAGGTGGTTGATGCAAGTGCTTGAAGATCCAGAGGGAGCTTGTATGGCAGAGGGAGCGTGCCAAGTCCTTTGCTGAGGATCAGCAAGCTCGTATAGCAATGTGATTGCAAAAGCTTCTTGGTTGGTCAAACATTAAACTCAATCAATGAGTTCTTCTATGTGAGGGAGAAGTTCGAGGTACAATACCTTATTATTGAGTTCTTCTCTATGAGGGAGAAGCTTGAGGTGCAATCCCTTGTAATGAGTTCTTCTCTACGAGAGAAGTTCGAGGTGAAATCCCTTATTAATGCATTCTTCTCTGCGAGACAAGTTTGAGGTGAAAGCCCTTGTTCCACCCTCTGGGAGTAGCTATGGTGGACCCACCCTTCTGGAGTAGCCATGGTGGAAGTCACGTGTGAGACTCCATGACTTAATTTTCTTTATTTCACCCTCTAGGTGTAGCTATGGTGAATATCATGCCGAGATGACAATATTATGTTGAGAAAATCTGTGATGAGATTTTTTTATTGACACTTTTTGATTGCAGCTCCTTTGTACTTGTCATGTCGAGACACACTATGACATATGAATGATCACTCTCTTGCTAAGAGGGAGTGTTAATTTTAGGTAGCTGCGAGAGATCTAATTCATACCTGTGCGGTGATTATTCTGAAAATTCAGAGTGTTTTTCCTTCAGGTAGGTGAAAGATAGAGTTCAAAGGTTCAAAGGTTATAGTGACTGTATGGTTCCTAAATTGTGTGGAAATTCAAAACAGCAACCTTTAGTTATTATTACCGCTAAGTTAGCATGACATGGCACCAAATATGTATTGAGGTTGCTCATGTTTAATTATTGACGTGGTCAAGTTGGTTGTTGATGTATTTGTGTCTTCACATTCTGCAAACGGTTCATGTTATGGGGTAACCTCCACCGTGCAGCCTCAATGATGTTTCTTACAAGTGTCACTTAGCATCGAGTCAATATGGATATGCTGCTCGCGTCTTATGAGCTTCAATTTTCCAGTTCGCATGGACATGTCATCACTGGAGGATTCATTTTGTTTATTCTTTTTAACTGTTGTCTATTCATGATGGATAACGACAATGACCTTTTGTATTCAACAAGGAGAAGCCTATGCGATGCGTGTTGGATAGTTAGAACGTCTTCAGATGTATGACATATAGATATGATTATTTTGTGTATTGACAGTGACATTTTTGAGTAAAGCTGTGTTATGCTCGTATCTGGGATACAAGTCAAAGTATTGTCTGTGTTCGATGTTTTTCGTATATGATCTGAGAACTAAAGACTTATGTGTCGAGTCATTCTCATTGAGTATATTATCTATGAGGCATCAAAGTGATAAATCTCTATATAAGGTTGATTGTTAGATTGTTAAGTGTTAACAATCTAAAGCCTGAGATATTTGTATTTGCTTTAGCATTAAATAAAGGGATCTATTTTTTGGGTGTGGCTGGGTTTTTCCCTCGAGTAGGAGGGTTTTCCCAGGGTAAATCTGTGTCTAGTTTTCTTGTGTTTTGACTCGAGGGTTTTCCCAAGGTAAATCTGTGTCTAGTTTTCTTGTGTTTTGATGTTAAAGATTACGATTATTGTATTATGTTATTCTGGCTCGAAAACTTAACATGGTATCAGAGCCAGGTTTAAGGAAACGGTTCGAAACTAGAATAGGGTAATCTTGAAGAAGGTCAGGAAGTTGATGCAAGTGTTTGAAGATTCATAGGGAGCCTCTATGGCAGAGGGAGAGTGCCATGTCCTTTGCTGAGGATCAACAAGCTCGTATAGCAGTGTGAGTGCATAGCTTCTTGGTTCATCAAACATTAAACTCAATTAATGAGTTCTTCTATGTGAGGGAGAAGCTCGAGGTGGAATCCCTTATTAATGAGTTCTTCTCTAAGAGGGAGAAGTTTGAGTCGCAATCCCTTGTAATGAGTTCTTCTCTGCGAAGAAGGTCAGGAGGTTGATGCAAGTGCTTGAAGATCTAGAGGGAGCATGTATGGCAGAGAGAGTGCCAAGTCCTTTGCTGAGGATCAACAAGCTCGTATAGCAGTGTGACTGCAAAAGCTTCTTGGTTGGTCAAACATTAAACTCAATTAATGATTTCTCCTATGTGAGGGAGAAGTTCGAGGTGCAATCCCTTATTAATGAGTTCTTCTCTATGAGGGAGAAGTTTGAGGCGCAATCCCTTGTAATGAGTTCTTCTCTGCGAGAGAAGTTCGAGGTGAAATCCCTTGTTAATACATCCTTCTCTGCGAGAGAAGTTTGAGGTGAAAGCCCTTGTTCCACCCTCTAGGAGTAGCTATGGTGGACCCACCTTTTTGGAGTAGCCATGGTGGAAGTCATTTGTGATACTCCATGACTTAATTTTCTTTATTTCACCCTCTAGGTGTAGCTATGGTGAATATCATGCCGAGATGACAATATTATGTTGAGAAAATCTGTGATGAGATTTTTTTATTGACACTTTTTGATTGCATCTCCTTTGTGCTTGTCATGTTGAGACACACTATGACATATGAATGATCTCTCTCTTGCTAAGAGGGAGTGTTAATGTTTTGGTAGTTGCGAGAGATCTAATTCATACCTGTGCGGTGATTATTCTGAAAATTCAGAGTGTTTTTCGTTCAGGTAGGTGAAAGACAGAGTTCGAAGGTTCAAAGGTTGTAGTGACCGTATGAATCCTAAATTGTGTGGAAATTCAAAACGACAACCTTTAGTTATTATTACCGCTAAGTTAGCATGACATGGCATCAAATATGTATTGAGGTTGCTCATGTTTAATTATTGACGTGGTCAAGTTGGTTGTTGATGTATTTGGGTCTTCATATTTTGCAGACGGTTCATGTTATGGGGTAACCTCCACCGTGCAGCCTCAATGATGTTTCTTACAAGTGTCACTTAGCATCGAGTCAATATGGATATGCTGCTTGCGTCTTATGAGCTTCAATTTTCCAGTTCGCATGCACATGTCATCGCTGGAGGATTCATTTTGTTTATTCTTTTTAATTGTTGTCTATTCATGATGGGTAACAACAATGACCTTTTGTATTCAACAAGGAGAAGCCTATGCGATGCGTGTTGGATAGTTAGAAAAACGTCTTCAGATGTATGACATATAGATACGATTATTTTGTGTATTGATAGTGACGTTTTTGAGTAAAGTTGTGTTATGCTCGTATCTGGGATACAAGTCAGAGTATTGTCTGTGTTTGATGTTTTTCGTATATGATCTGAGAACTAAAGACTTATGTGTCGAGTCATTCTCATTGAGTATATTATGTATGAGGCATCAAAGTGATAAATCTCTGTATAAGGTTGATTGTTAGATTGTTAAGTGTTAACAATCTAAAGCCTGAGATATTTGTATTTGCTTTAACATTAAATAAAGGGATCTTTTTTTTGGGTGTGACTGGGTTTTTCCCTCGAGTAGGAGGGTTTTCCCAGGGTAAGTCTGTGTCTATTTTTTTTGTGTTTTGATGTTAAAGATTATGATTATTGTATTATGTTATTCTGGTTCGAAAACTTAACACGGTATCAGAGCCAAGTTTAAGGAAACGGTTCAGAACCAGAATAGGGTGATCTTGAAGAAGGTCAGGAAGTTGATGCAAGTGTTTGAAGATTCATAGGGAGCCTGTATGGCAAAGGGAGAGTGCGAAGTCCTTTGCTGAGGATCAACAAGCTCATATAGCAGTGTGATTGCAAAAGGTTCTTTGTTGGTCAAACATTAAACTCAATTAATGAGTTCTTCTATGTGAGGGAGAAGTTCAAGGTGGAATCCCTTATTCGTGAGTTCTTCTCTATGGGGGAGAAGTTTGAGGCACAATCCCTTGTAATGATTTCTTCTCTGCGAAGAAGGTCAGGAGGTTGATGCAAATGCTTGAAGATCTAGAGGGAGCCTGTATGGCAGAGGGAGAGTGCCAAGTCCTTTGCTGAGGATCAACAAGCTCGTATAGCAGTGTGACTGCAAAAGCTTCTTGGTTGGTCAAACATTAAACTCAATTAATGAGTTCTTCTATGTGAGGGAGAAGTTCGAGGTGCAATCCCTTATCAATGAGTTCTTCTCTATGAGGGAGAAGTTTGAGGCGCAATCCCTTGTAATGAGTTCTCTGGAAGAGAAGTTCGAGGTGAAATCCCTTGTTAATGCATCCTTCTCTGCGAGAGAAGTTTGAGGTGAAAGCCCTTGTTCCACCCTCTGGGAGTAGCTATGGTTGATCCACCCTCTGGGAGTACCATGCTGGAAGCCACGTGTGAGACTCCATGAATTAATTTTCTTTATTTCATCCTCTAGGTGTAGCTATGGTGAATATCATGCTGAGAATATCTGTGATGAGATTTTGTTATTGACACTTTTAAATTGCAGCTCCTTTTATCTTGTCAGTTTGAGACAATATGACATATGAATGATCTCTCTCTTGCTAAGAGGGAGTGTTAATCTTAGGAAGTAGCGAGAGATCTCATTCATACCTGTGCGGTGATTATTTTGAAAATTCTAAGTGTTTTTTCCTTTAGCGTAGGTGAAAGACAGAGTTCAAAGGTTCAAAGGTTAGAGTGACCGCGTGGCTCCTAAAGTGTGGAAATTCAAAATGGAAACCTTTAGCTATTTTTACCGCTAAGTTAGCATGACATGGCACCAAATATGTATTGATGCGGCTCATGTTTAATGATTGACGTGGTCAAGTTGGATGTCGATGTATTTGGGTCTTCACATTCTGCAGACGGTTCATGTTATGGGGTAACCTCCACCGTGCAGGCTCGATGATGTTTCTTACAAGTGTCACTTAGCATCGAGTCAATATGGATATGTCGCTCGCGTCTTTTGAGCTTCAATTTTCCGGTTCACATTGATAGGTCATCGCTGGAGGATTCCTTTTTGTTTATTCTTCGTAACTGCTGTCTATTCATGATGGGTAATGACAATGACCTTTTCTATTCAACAAGGAGAAGCCTATGCGATGCGTATTGGATATTTAGAATAGCATCTTCAGATGTATGACATATATATACGATTATTCTGTGTATTGACAATGACGTTTTTTGAGTTAAGCTGTGTTATGCTCGTATCTGGGATACAAGTCAGAGTATTTTTTGTGTTCGATATTTTTCGTATATGATCTGAGAACTAAAGACTTATGGGTCGAGTCATTCTCATTGAGTATATTATCTGTGAGACATCATAGTGATAAATCTCTGTATAAGGCTGATTGTTAGATTGTTAAGTGTTAACAATCAAAAGCCTGAGATAAATGTATTTGCTTTAGCATTAATTAAACGGATGTATTTTTTGGGTGTGGTTGGGTTTTTCCCTTGAGTAGGAGGGTTTTCCTAGGGTAAATTTGTGTCTCGTTTTCTTGTGCTTTGATGTTAAAGATTTTGATTTAGTATTATGTTATTCTGGTTCGAAAACTTAACAATCTCAGCCACTATGAGCCAGGTCTCCTAATACTGGGTATTTATTATCAATAATTTGCTGCTGCTGATAAACAACACAAATCTGAAGTAATTCCACACCAATCTCATCCAAGGAAGCTCAATGATGACTACTGGTTGAAGCCATTCTAATTGCACAATTCATTGGGTGTTTCACCAATTCGCTATGCTGAAATAACTTTCAAG
Organism: Thuja plicata; assembly: GCA_018584345.1. Classification (NCBI taxonomy): domain Eukaryota; kingdom Viridiplantae; phylum Streptophyta; class Pinopsida; order Cupressales; family Cupressaceae; genus Thuja; species Thuja plicata. The sequence continues at coordinate 267,513 of MU226033.1, forward strand.
AATTCACAATTCTTCAAGCTCAAAATCTGAAACCCTTGCTCTAATTTCTTCTCCACACAAACAAAAGTAAATGCACAAGTCATAGAATGAATTGATATTCTCATATGAAGGCTCTTATAATATTTCCTCTTCACAAATTGACCAAGTAGCTTCTTTTTCACTCTTCACATAACTTAAATGCATTGGCTTTTGATGTAGGTTGACTTTCACCATTAATAATTAATTCATTAAATGCTCCCTCACGTGAGATACTACTTGGCTTTTGTTTTAGATCATTAAATGATATTTGTTTTTCATGTGCTCACGTTGACTTAGGAAAACATTAAATGCTTGGCGCCCTTTAATATTATAATCATTTAATGCACTTTTAAAGTCACTTGGCCCCACTCATTAAAAAAATTTATAATATAACTTTTATAATTTATAATTAATAAAGAATCCTTAGTTATAATTAATACCTGAAACTTGAGCCAATAAGTTATTTCACTTAATCAACTGATGAAGTCTGCTAGTACTAAGCCCAGGTGCACTGCCTAAAATAGCAACATGGGCATAATTGACTTACTATAAATAGTAAGTCCCTCAAGTTGAGCCAATTGACAAATGAGTCAATCACTGTGCATACCATGAGTTTGGGAGCCCTTGCTAGATATAGCAACTCCTCCACAATAACTTACTATAAATAGTAAGTCTCTGAATAACTGTTCCAGTCAACGATACTGAATCTCAACACTATCACCAATCTATTTAGGCGCCTTGCTAAAGATGGAGACCCTGACTTTCCCGAAAAAGTTATTATAAATAAGTGTGCCGATCTAACTTAAACAAAGAGCAATCCTAATCATCCCTGACCATTGGAGTGGGAATCGGTCTCTGGCTCTACCAGGTTGACCCTTTGAACAACTCCATTAGCCTATGAGGGTCAGGAAATAGGCTAATCTTCTAAAAGTTGACGCTCACTAAAATGGGGACATTACACGCTCTCATAAGAGTGTAGTGTCCCCAATTTATTAAAGTGACAATTAATTAAATTAATTTTTATTTTGTCGAAATAAATGAAATATTTAAATGATGACTTAATATTAATTAATTTAATCAAATTAAAGTAAAATAATAAAATATAATTAAATGTCACTTTATAAATATTCCCCTCAAAGTTCAATTTAAAATTTAGAAGAGGAAAATTAAAAAATGTAAAGACAAATAAAGGGAATTTGAAGAGTTTTTTTGGAATCTTCAGCGAAGGATTATAAAAAGGCAGGTTGGGCTTCATTGTGTTCATTCTAGGTTTATACTTAGTTTATTGTTTTCTCTTGGAGAATTTGGGAGCTTTGGCCTTTCAACAGATTTGAGGACTGAAACCCTCGAGTTTGGAGGCAGTGGACGGAAACCCATTGTCAATTAGAGATATCATTCAAGTATCTCACGTTGCAGTACAAAGTGTTTCAAATTAAAAAATTTATGGTGAAGACAAATTTGCAGGTCTTGGAGTTTATTGCTTATTTCATATTTGTGAAGGTTGGACATCACTAATATTGTGGAAATTTTTATTTGTGTTAAATATTATTTAATTTGACATCATTTATGGAGGTTTGGCTCATTATTCAAAAACTTATATGTATTGCCGACAAGGTGAATGTTTTGATATAACAATGAATTAGTGAATTATATTATTGAATTGCAGGGCACATGAATATTGATGGCAATATAATGTTTGAGGCTAGTGAAGTTATCAGAGCCAAATAAAATAGTCATTTCCAAATTCTTGGTGTGACTTAACAAAAGTTTCATAATCTATTTTAATTATTAGTGGAGGATTTTCTTGACCGTTTCAATACATTCTGAAAATGAAATGAGGTGTCCATTCTATTTCTAAGGCGCAGCTTAAGAAGAGAGAATTTTTAACACTGCTCAAAGGGAATGTTCTAGAAGGAAATTTATATTGGATGTGAGGGAATAACATAGTTCACGAGTTTCTTCTAGGGCATTATAGATTGAAAATAATCAATTCTCATTCCCTGTCTTGGCACGCCAATCTGGTCTTCAGAGGTAGCAGTGGCGATTCATTCTTTGATGAAAGTGATTGTCATATTTGCCATTTATAGGTTCAGATTTATATATTCTTCCTACACTTGGGTATTGGTCTGTGCACAACCATGGAGGGGAGTCTGGAATAGCCCGCAAACAAGCTAGTGAGGAAATGTGGCAAGGATTGTGAGTGTTTTGATATTTCATTTGCTGATTAAACCCAGCTAGGCAAAAGTTCAAAGGTCGTCGTTTACATCCTGCTGTGTTTTGTGTGTTTGTTCAGCACTGGTAATACTGATTACATTCAAGAGTTTTGTTTATATCTCCTGAATGCAGCATGAGTTGCTTCTATAGTAAGCCATCTTAGTTCAGACTTTAGGAATTGCTTTGCTGGGCATTCACCACTTGAACAACAATTGGTGGAAGAGATTAAGGTACTGCTAAATGGGCTGTAAAGAATTTCCACCTTCTATACATGGCTTTGTTCTGACAAATAGCTGGCGATGATTTGCCAATATATTCACTGGAAGCATTTTCCTCTGAGAACAAACATACTTCCAGTATGAGCATATTTGATAAGAATTTATTACTTGCTGCAACCTGTTTCTTATTTGTTGTTCTAAGTTTACAAATCATTTGTCTTGCTTAGAAGTAAACTCTGCATTTGTGTATCATATTGCAATAACAAATTAAGACAAAGAAGAACATAGATCTTAAACTCTGAAACTGAGCATTCAAGATAACAAGTAAACTGTTGTTTGTTGGAATTTCCTTATTGCTGAGTCTTCATGATTGATTTCTGTGCAACTTTTATCATCCTTTGCAAATCTGTAACTGTGCATGCAAACAAATGGTTGACAAAAATTTCTGAGGAAAAGTGAAAATTTGGGCAAGATTCCTATAGGGGATCTTACAAAGAGCTCATTCACTTATCTTACCAATATGGGATAAACAAAATCACTTTTTGCCTTTTCCTTTTTTTTTGGGATTTTGCCTTTTTCCCCTATTTTCTCGCGATTGCTTTTCCCCCTATTTTATCGCGATTCCTATTTTTTCACAATGCTTTTTCCTTTAATCTTAAGTCCCCAAACATTTTATATCTATAATATGTATTAAATAAAGGGACTTCAAATATTTTCTTCTCAACTATAGTCCCGCATTAGTAAAGCTAATTATTTATTTTTAACTTTATAAACTAACTTTATTAATGCATAAATAAATCATATCAATGATATTAAAATCTTTTTGTCGATATTAAACATTTATCGTCAACATGTCATGATCATTGAAGGTCTTGACCATGCCCAAATGACTTACTATAATAGTAAGTATGCCAAATTTGTATCTAGACACCTCATATTGACCTGCAACAAAAACTGCGTAGGCCAAATGGCCTTAATGTCCCTTAAATGCCCTGGTTAGCCTATGGGACCATGGAGAAGTAGGCTAATGACGAAGTCATACCACTTTTGCTAGAAAGGGGACATTACATGAGATGATGTTTGTGCAAGCTAACCATCAAAGGTGTAATGTTATAATGTCCCCTTTCTAGAATGAAATATAATAATAAATAATAAGTTAATAGACAAATAAATGATTTGAAGGCATTTGCAGGCATCATGGAGCTCTTGGTCATCCAGGCTAAGGAACTGATGAAAACTTGCTAGCTGCTCCCTTGCTTTCTTCTTGCTGTCTTTTTCTATTGTTGTCTGTTTTTTGTCTGCTGTCTTTTTCGGCTGTTTGCTTTTGGGGCATTGGGCCTATGTATCCTTGAGTGCTCTAGCACATTTTGGTTTGAACTTTAATGCTTATCCTCTGATCTCTTTGTAAGAGGTTTCGGGTCCTTTCAAAACCTGTTTTTACTTAATCAAGACAAATAAATGATAATAAATATAATTTATTATTAAAATTAATTCTATAATGAAACCTACACGATTATAATACGAATTAAATCGATAGAATTAATATAAAATATGTATAGTTTAATTTATGTATTTATAAATATATTTAGTCTAATAAATAATAATAAATAAATAAATTATAATAAATATTTTTAACAAATATATAATTATCATACACTTGGAATATGTATTAAATATTAATATAATACATTAAATGATTGAATGTTAAGATAATATATCAATTTGAAATATATAAATTAAGTCTAATATCAATAAAAATATATAAGAGTACTAGATATTAAATAATAATCAATAAGTATATAAATATCATATAAATATATTAAGAAAGCGCCAGAACATAAACATTAAAATGATTAAAACAAATATTTAAAAGCGACCAATGGTCGCATTATTCCAGGTTGCGAGCTCTCACACAAATACATAAGGAGACATGGAACACACAGGCATAAGGGATATGGAACATTCAGATTTATCCTCTCTGGCAGTGAATAACATTCGATACAATCAGCAACTGCTTCACATGGAGATAAGGAATTACGTCTGTAGCAAAGGAATAAGAAAAAACCATGAGCATCGATTTGGTATATCAGACCAAACACATTTCATAGAGAACGGTATCAACAACCATCGACGGAGAAAGGAGGAAGCATTCACGCGAACTACCTACTCTTGTCGTCAAGACACAATTGGAAGTTTATAAACGGCAACACGACAATGAAGTTTTAGAATCAGTGAGGGAATAATGACGATTGACATTACTATCATATCGGGAGACCATTGAATCATGGTGTGAAGAATTAAGGATGGATATTATAAACACTAAATGCCATTATATTACCTCGGCAATTGGAAGCCTAAGATTATTGATTAAAAAAGAGAACGGTGATGTATATTAAATATGAGACAAGTCTCAACAATTTAGTTTATAACAATGTAAAGAGTCATGGAAATAGTTCACCCATCGTACACAATGGTATCAATAGTTGTTCATATACATTCCCTTAGAATCTCATCGACAAGCAAAGATTATCGTAGACTCAAGGCATAGACAAGAGTCAACATTAGCATCGAATATGAACTTAGTTCACCTTTTACCCAGTGGAGATCAAAGAGAAAGGCTTAGGAATGGAAACATGATTTGGGAATTGAAAATTTAGAATGCAAATCATTATATATGTATGTATGATATATATTATAGTTTCAAGTAAAAGAATTCTCCACCATTATTTTGGGAACCAAAGAACGCATGTGCCTATACAAGTGAGAAGATATCCATCATAACATGTACTCTTAGAACGTTTGAAACATGCTTACATATTCATAAGTAATATCAGAGACAATACCTAATTGATATATCATATTGGTAACATAATTCGTATATTGGTCCAAGAATCATAAATGTGCAATTTAAATAGGACATAGCAGCTCACATACATAATTGTCCAATACATTAATATCCATACATATAGAAGACATCCCAGATAAATGAAATGAGATTTCTTATTAGATATTCAGATTGACCTTATTATCCAAGTATTTAGATATAGGGATTACAAACCCAAGATGATCTCTTGTATTTATTACATTGGAGTTAAGTAAAGTAAACATTTGCAAATAGTATATTGTTACTATCCAAATCCTTTTAGAGTACAAGTTTAGCAGAGAGAAGTCTCTTGTATGGAAAATTAGTCCCAAACCTTAAAATATTACACAAGGGACATTACAAATGTCCTCATTTTCATGAGCATTAGAGCTCTAGGGATTAGCCTATTATTGTGACCCTAGTAGGCTAATTATTGTGAATAGAGGGTCTTCTGAGGCAGAGGCTTGGTTATTGGAGGTTCTTGTCTTCTCCATAATTCAGTATGTTCTAGTTTGGTCTTCATTTGGGCTCAGTTTCATATACTTACTATTTATAATAATCCTGTGGATGTTTGAGAGGGACCCTTACTATTTTTAGTAAGGCAATTGGATGTGTAGTGGATGCAGTGGTTGACTCCTTGGTTAAGACGAAATCCGGAATCGAGAAATAATGAGTATATATAGAGTTATGCTATTGTAATTATTAATAAAGTAATACTTTATTAATAATTAATCTTTAAAGGCATAATATAAAGTTTTATGTGCACTTTATATTCAATGGGGCCATGACTATTCATTTAAGTGACTTAAAGTACAATTAATGATTTTAATATTTGAGGCCCATTTATTGATACACTTTATAAAGTCAAAAAAGAAAATAAGGAACTCTCCGTTGGAACACATTCAATTGCTAAGTCTCACATTGAATTGCCCACACAACTAAGAAAATAAGGAACTCTCCGTTGGAACACATTCAATTTTGTGTCCTCGTAATGCAGAAAAATGTCGTTCAAGTGCTAGGATTTGTTTAGAGAACTCACGCTTGAGAAATGAAAGATATGATGAAGGAACAATATAGAGATTCGACTTGATTTTTTGTTTCACAGCCTCCCTTAACTTCTCTGCAAACTGTTCTAACACCCACAACTTGCCCTAGTTTGCAGCCAACAAAATATTTACGACAAGAAATAAATCAAGACCTTGCAAATGAATTTGCGGCTAGCAAGAGTATTAAAACCATGATTTGACTATTATTGAAGGCGTCCAAACAATCTTAATTGGCTCCCGTCCATCCTTTCAAATTAATGTAAAACTTCCATAGGTTCGCCTAAATTCATAAGCTCATAAAGATTATGACGAATCCACATTATTAAAATTATTCTACAAAGCATCCAATAGCTTTTTGCAAAGGAATACCAAAAATATAATAATAAACCTCTTTCTATGAAAATTTGTCTCACAATGAGACTTCACAAATTTGAAACCTCCTTAGAACTGAACAGTGAATTACAATAGTGAATTTTGAATGAATCCACACCAAAGATGGATTTGGGTTCCTTCCAAACCACCGAGAAATCCTGAAGGTTTCTGTCCTCAGGTTTCACAATTGAAAGCTAGAAGCTCCCAAATTCTCCAAGAGAAAATAATAAAACCAAACATAATCAAAATGAGTCTCATTTTTTTTATAGCCAACTAAAGAGACTTTTGGCCTTCCCTTTGCTTCTCTTCATTTTCCTTTCTTGTGTCTTTTAATTTTTCCTCTTTTAATCTGACTTGAACATAGAGAAATAACAGTGTTACCCGGAGACCTATCTCCCCCCTCCAGACGCGTCTCGGAGACCGAGACGCGTCTCGGAGACTTTTCGCATCTCCAGAGACTTCAAAAATGGCCGGAGACTTCATGACGAAGTCTCTTGAAGAATCGAAGTCTCCGATTCCAAAAAAATGCTAGGATGCCGGTTCGGGTTCGAATTCGGGTTCGGGTTCGAAGAACCGGTTCGCCGGTTCGACAAAATTTTGAAAAAGGGGTTTTTGGGTTCGGGTTCGTTTTTTCAAAAATATGTAATTTTATATATATATATTACATATTTTGATATTTATGCAACCTAGAAGCATGAGTTAAGATTAGAATGTCACATAGTATCATAAAAACTAAAGTAAACATTTAAATTTGTAAACATAGCATTATGAATCATGAATCCATGATCATACCATTGTTATGTATGTGGAGCCTAATCAGACTCAGGTTCTTTTGGCGCGGTTTCC
>MU226033.1:292942-318851 GCA_018584345.1 Thuja plicata
CGGGGTCAAGGGGCAGCGCCCCTTGCGGGGTCTAGGGGCAGCGCCCCTTGCGGGCTCCCTGTCGCAGTACAGGGCGGGGTCGAGGGGCAGCGCCCCCGCGGGGGTTTTCGGGGGCAGCGCCCCCGAAAGCTCAACCGACTTTAATTATTTTATAAGGCATCGAAAGTTATTTTTCAGCTGGAAGACACAAAAATGTATGTAAGATGAAAGACAAAAAAAGATTAAAAAAATCAGTGTTTTTTAAATTTTCTTGACTTGACAGCCGATTCATGCAGGCCGATTCAGGCGATTTTTTCATGAATCAGCGATTCATGCGATTCAGGCGATTCATGCCTGTGAATCGCCGATTCGATTCACCGATTCATAAAAAATCGCCAGCAGTGAATCGAATCGCGATTCACGCGATTCATGCGCGATTCTCGTTACTCTGATCAAGAGATATCTCTTCTTTATAAGGAATAGATCAAGTTCACAAGATAAGCATGCTAAGGTGGCATCTATTCTTCTTGAACCAATCAAAGGACTCTAGTTCCACATGTCCAAGTTCATCCAATCAAATCATGCCATGTGTACATGTGGAGTCCACCTAATGTCTCTACCAAACCAATTTTCTCATTGGTTCAGACAAGCAATGTAATTTTCTCATTGGCCCACAAAGTGGTGCTTTATTGTAATTGGATAAGCATATAATGTTTTTAAGTGGTAGTTACATTAGGGTTGTGTTGGCTTAATCTTGGCCATTGATTGCAAATCAATCTTAGCCATTCATTGTACTTGAGCTCCCTATAAAAGGCTTGCTCCTCTCATTTGTAAAGAGAGACTTGGAGAGATTGTTGCCATAATGCTACCAAATTTATTCTTTCTTCATTGTTGTTATCATAGTGAATGTTTGTGAAGTTTTGGATGTATTGCATGGTTGCTACATTTCCTCACTTACATTAGGATTTTGTTTATGTTGAGTAGAGTAGTTGAGTAGATGAATGAAAGATATTGTTGATTGGTGAATTATGGTGAAACTATGTTCATACCTTTTGGTACTTGTTGATTGCAAGTAGCAGTGTAAGGCTGGTCTGAACTTATTGCAAGCATTTAACCTCAATTGGAAATGTTCATTTGGATTGCGCCATCATTGGGTATTTGAATGAGTGTTGACAATATGAAAATCATCCCTGCATCTTGAGAAGATAACACCCTCCTTTGCGTAGTTGATTTGGCGAAGCAAGGATTAGTTTAGTTTCACCTCATCTTCAATGATCTCTTGCATTGTTAGAGTTAGATTAGATTTCTTGAACCCAATCTTTTTGCAATTTGTTTCATTAGAAGTAATTGAAGATCCTACATTGTTAAATCATTTGCATTTGCAAAATTGATATCTATTGAATGAATAGCGTAAATCCCCCAATGATTATCAACAAATTACATCACAAAACTGAGTTAAGTCCACAATTAGGAGCCTTGAGGTTTTCTTAGTTGATCACACAATCATATACATTGTTTAGCATCCAAGATTCCTTATTCAAGAGAGGATTTGATATTTGGTGTTTCATCCTAGAATACTAAGTGTTTCATCCTGCATGTTGGAGTGGACACAAAACTCACATCAACACTACCTTTTCACCATCTTTGAACTTCAACTCCATTGTTGAAAATTCTTGGAGTACTTCCCAAGAGTGTAGCCATTGTACTCCCAAAACCATATTTGTTCCTCCTATCCCAACAACATTGAAATCATTTGTCTCCCTATGGTTGCTTGGCATGACACCCAACTATGATATCTTTTTGGTGCATGTCATAGTAAAACCATTTGCAATCATCACATTAAATCTTTTAAAATCCTCCACTTCAAGTCTTCTCTTGGCCACATAACCCTCATCAACAAAGTTGTGGTTCGTCCCACCATCAATGAGAACTATTACTCTTTGACCACATAATATTCCTTTAACTCTGAATGGGTTGTACTTGAGTGTATTTGATCGCATAGAAAAAGTCCCTCCTATAGTTCTTCCAACAATCTATTATCATGCTTAGCATCTTCCTCTTCATGTTCACTTCTTGAATCAACTTCCTATTTCCTCTTTGTTATTGGAGACAACCTCAATATAACAAACCTTTCCTTGACCAAGGCACTTGTGACCTAGTTCCGATGGTGCCTTAGATAAATCATAAAAATCATAGTTCCTTTTTGGGCAACTCATTCTTTGTCCCCCCATCTATGTTTGTTTTTTAAGGCCATTCTTTTTGAAAGGGTTTCTTGCTTTTTTTTGCAAAATGACTTGGGCTGAAATTTGTTCTTCTGTGGAACATTCCATGTTTCTTATCCTATAACAGTGGGTCAAATGCCTTCTCCCAACCTCTGAGTGGTTCAGTCAGAGCCTTAATAAATAGAACAAGTCTTTTCTTTGATACATCTAGGACCATCACTAAACCTCTCTGAAATTCAGACACATAACTATCAAGTAAGCCAGATTGTTTCAGTTATGCTAGCTCTCTTAAATGCAGTTCTAGATCCTTCTTGTCAATCCTGTCAATTAGCCTTTGGCCGAAATTTGCATAAGTCTATGAGACTACATCCTTGTGTCACCATTCCATTGTACCACCACTTATAATGAATTTGGCATATTTTATTGCTTCATATTCAAATATAGTTTGGGTGAGAAGTACGTATCTAATTTTTGGATTCATAAACACTCTATACATTTGTTAGAGCCATGAGAAGTATGGATTGCTTGCCTAACCTCGGCAGTAAGTCCTGATTGTCTGCTCTTATTTCCTTTTGGGGCCTATTTCTCAACTTTAGTTGATGAAATATGGTGAATGATGAAGTTGCGTGAAATTCATTCCCTAAGGATTGATTCTCTGTGTAAATAATTTAGATAACTCTTCATATTTTGTTGTCCTCCATTACTTTTTGGAATTCCTTTGTATTTAAAAATGTAGGCATCAAGGGTCTAGATACTAATCCAATACCATTTCGGTATTGTTATTTGTTTGTAGAGTTACCTTGTTTCCCCATTATAATTCTAATCAGCCTTGAGCATGTTCATATTCTGCATTATTTGTGTCAATGAATTGGTCCATTGCTGCTGTCCTCAAGCAAGATAATTGAGTATTTTTTCTGTGCTGTTACCTTCATTCCCCCTTTACCTATTTGCAACGATTTCTCCTATCTGTAAATGTGCAAAGGGAAATCGCTTTCCAAGATTTTTCGGAAAATTATACTACCCTCTTCTGAGATTCCTTTGATAGTAACTGTTAACTCTATCACTCAGATGTATAGAAAATGTATCTCTGTATCAATTGTTAGCTTCCAAACTGACATACAAATGCAACTGCTGAATCTGAATGCAATCAAGATTTATTACCCAACAGGTTGGCAGGAAAACCAACATTGATACCACTGTATTGCCCCTACCGAAATATTTCAACTAACTTGCTAATTTACTAATTTCCTACTTGTAGACAATTCATTGAATAGTTGGCAGTGAGCATTAAACCACCATATAGATATATATTCGGTGATTGATTTGCAAGCCAAAATCCAAAAATCACTACTATTTTAACCTCTGGCCAAAAACTGATAAAGAAACATTTTTTCAAATAGTTATGTAAATTGAATACAATATAAAATGATACCCTGAATGCTTGCTATAGAAAAATGATGATGTCATGCTGTCGTATGTTGTAGAATGATCCAAGGACCGAAACTGATGCACTACTACTGTAGATCAAATTTGAGGCCATTTCCACTCTATTGCAGCAAAATTTAGAATGCTATGACCTTGTTAATAGCTTCCATTCTCACTAGAAGTGTGTTGGAAAATGGAGGCCTACCATGGAGTGATGTGGCTGGAAATGTCAACAAACGGAGTCAAAAAATCAGATTTCTAAGTGCTGTTCCTCCCTTCACAATTCTCATGCACTCTCTCTTTGTTGTATGACCTCTTATGGACAACAATAAGTGCAGCCAAGTTTGATTTCAAACCATGAAGTGGTACAACATGCAAAAACAAATAAATTAAGTTGTATACCAATGGTGTCAGTACTCAATATTCTCTTCGAATCTCAATATGATTTTCATAAGTTAGCATGCACCACTTGATCTGCCAGTTGTTAACACATCCAATGACCCACATACAATACACCATTGTAAAATGTAGTTGTAAGGGGCTGCCTGTAATGTCCCCATTTTAAGCTCACCATGGTTATGATTGGTTTAGCCTATCATTAGCCCTTGTAGGCTAAGACTAATGGTTAGAGGGACCAAGTTGGAAAAATAGGAGGTTCTTTCCCTTCTGAAGTACATAAGTGTTTAAGATTGCTCTTCGTTTGGTTCAGTTTGGTACACCTATTTATAGTAAGTCATTTATCCAACACTTTATATTAGGCAGGGCACTTGGACCGGCCTTAGTTGCAGTAACGACCCTTGGCACCATTGATTTGATTAGGTATTTAGGGATTTACTAATTATAGTAAGTCAGTGGTGGATAGAGAGGGACCCTTACTATTTTTAGTAAGACAGTTGGATGCGTAATGGAAACGATGGTTGACCTCCAGGTTCAGATGGGCCAAAGAGATAATGAGTATTCAATGAGATATTAAATTTATAATGGCATTAATGATATTATTAATTAATGATTATATTATAAAGTTATCATTTAACTTTGTAAAGTGTTATTAAGTGAGAGATATCATTAATGAGCATGTAAATGATTTAATAAAAGTTGGTGCCCAAACCAAGGAATATTATAAGTCAACTTATAATATCAAAAGCAAATATAAAATCATTAAAGAGGCATTTTGGTGAAGCTTTATGAATCAAACCATATGGAGGAATTATAAAAGCTCAAGGAAGAAAATCGACTTCATTATGTTTACGAGTGTTGTCCTAAATTTTGTATTCGCAAAATTGAACAACCCTATGGAAAATTTCGTGGTTTAAATTCTTCAAGGCGAGTCTTTGTTTGGTTTTCCCTGATTGTTTGTTGGGTTTTTGGTCTTGTTTTTGCCCTAGGATTGTAGCATTTTGAATTCTGCTTGTTTTGAGCTATCTTAGGCGTTAATCGGAGTTGTCTAGCTCAAGTTATTAAGGTTTTAAGCATGTTGCAGGTGGGGTTTTTCTGTCTGATTGCATGTCTATGTTAAAATCCCTCAAAAGTGGGCTTTTTGTTGATAATTGCACAAAGTAAAAACGTCATTTATATGTAAAGTGGGTTTAGAACCCCACTTTAAAATTTCACATCATTCTGAGAAGTTTTACTTATAGTTTTAAATGATTTAGATATGTGATGGTGGACTTTTTAAGTCTTTCTGCATGTTATTATTATTATTATTACTATAAGTTACATATAAATATTATAGTTATTATGCTATTAGGTGGGGTTTTTCTTCAACATTGCATGTCATCACAATGCAAATCATTTTTAAAACTCCATTGCCAATATATTCCAAGTCCCAAATACATATAGGTGGGGTTTTTAAATGCAAATACATATGTTGAGTTTAAAATATATGCAAAGTGGTTTTAAAAACACATCATTATAAACTTGCATATGTCAAAACATATGTAAAAGGTCCAAGAAAGTGCGTCTTAAGTGATTTTAAGAGCAAAGTGGTGATTTTGAATCACTTTACATATGTTTTGAGTTTAAAAACATGTAAAGTGTTTCTAAAAAGATGTCATTACGACTTTTTAAACCTATGAGTATAAGTGATGATTTTTATCCCAATCGCATATGCATTGGGTAATAAAAAATGCGTCATTAAAAGCCTTTATGCTTAGAACTCTTGGGTGGTGTTTTGGAGGAAGTTTGCATGTTTTAAACATCAAAATGCATATGTAAAAGGCTAAAAGCACTTAAAAAGCACATCTTTATTTTGTTCATAGCTGTGTTTTATTGGTGGCGATTTTTATAGCATTTGCATGTTGAGAGGGCATGTAAACTGTTTTTAAAACCCTGCTTTTATTTCCTTTTGAACACGTTTTTCTTCTACAAGGCATTGGTAGCGATTTTACAAGCCAAAGCATGCTTTTTTTAAACATATATGTGCTTCTTATACCTGCGTTTTCCTTCAATCAACTCGTCTAGGGCACGTTTTGGGCCAAAAACAGGATTTGATGCTTTGTTTGCAACCATGAATGCTTGCGTTTTGGATCAAGAAGTCCATCTAGGGCATAAATGTTTCACTTCCAGCATGTAATGGCAGAAATAACTCATGTTTCCTCTCCTCAAAGTACTGTTTTTGTCTTACTTTGCATCTTCATTGCAAGAACTACGTGTTGCAAGATTGAACCAGTCAAAGAGGAGCTATTCTCAAGCAAATTTCTTCTCACACTTGGCCATTTGTCAATGACTCAAAGAGGACTGAGTTTTGCATTCATTCTTGTGAAGATTTGGTCAAGCTTGGTTGCCTATATAGTTGGAATTTGGGGATCTTTTCCTAAATTCGAACCAGCAAAGATTTGGAGTTTTCTTCAAAGTTCAAGCATCTTTTCCTTCACATTTTTGGTTCCAAGTGGTGCAAATTACTTATGTTCCAACAATCTTGCTATATGCTACATGGTTGGAGATTCAAAGGAGGATTCTTGGCATCAAAAGTTTGATTGTATCATTATCAAAACAATGCAAGTTCTTCCCTTCTTGAGAAAGCTCCAAATACTCAATTTTGTTGCATATGCAGTCGGGATTAAAAAACCCCGTTCTCTAGATAAAATACACAAGAGAAGCAAGCCTTTCTTTTCATCATGCAATGTAGACCAAAAAGCCCACCTCCATGCTTATATGTCAAAGAAGAATGACTTGTAATGAGACATAAACATCTCACTTATGAGTAAACAAATAGAGATTCCCAATATGCAAAGCGAACCAAAAAGCCCACCTTCATGCGTTTTATGGCTTTCCAGAAGTTGCAAATGTTTCCAAGAACACTATCTTGTATGATAAATACTTATTCATGTATATATTTCATCTCCTATACTCATTTTATCAGCTCAAAGCTTGCTGTCCGCATACATGCAGTGCCTCTAGAAAAACCCGTTTTTGAGTTTTTCCCCTCATTTAAAGAGCTGATTTTACCCAGAATCCATTACCCTTTGTTAGTCAAAGGCCTTTCACTTATATCCCACATGCATACTCTTCTAGGTTTGCGCTTGAGGACAACAACATGGTGCAATCATTCAAAGAAAGGGATGGGAGATGCAATGATGATTGACATAGAATGTTTTCAAGACTGAAATGATAATGAAAAAGATGTTTTTCCAGCAATCACCACTATGATGCAGAACAATCAAGGATGCAGATTCATATTCCGGTTCAAGATGCTTTCACCAAAACAAAACACATCAATCATCAGGCATCCTGTAGCAACATGAAGACCGACAAAGGATGATATAATAGATGTCGTGTGTTGTCAGACAGAGAATTTTTTCATCATGTATTTGTAACTTGTATTTGACAGATTACATGTAATGTAAAATAGGAACTTGATAATGTAATTGCATGCGATAGTATCACATGCAAAGTTGTTTTGTGTAATCATGTTGCAAGTACATTAGGTCCTGTAGCATTGAATAAGTCAAAGTGATTAAGGGTTTCCCCTTTCCTATCCTTTTCTTATATAAAGAAGTGAGAGCTATTGTAATATTTCATCTTTTGTTGTGTGCAAGAAAACTATAGGCAAATCTCTTGTATTCTAAAAACTTTGAGTTTCATGGTGCAAATTTGAGCAATTGAATAAAGGAACAAGGATTAGCAAACTTTGTGTTGTTTATCTTGAAAATTGATGAGTGTATTCTTATGTTGCATTCATTGATCCTTCTTCAAATCAATAGTTGTCTTGTGTATATCATTGAAGCATTTTGATTATAGTTTTCTAAAGACTTTGTGCTTCAAAAAAATTAGGATTACTATAGATAGTAGTGGCTGCAACATTTGGAAACTGAAGACTTTGGGCTTCAATGATAGAATTTTATTAAAGTAGAGGGTATTCGAAGAAAGACTTTGTGCTTTCCCGTATATTTGGATTTTAGAGTAATCATCTAAAGTAGAGATAAGAGACTTTGTGCTCTTATATTTGTTTCATTTTTAGTTAAAGTAGACTGTTGTCTTAAGCATTGTTCTTACGTTAATTCTTAAGCCATCGGTATTACCGTAGCAAGAAGAATTGTTTGTAGTACAGTTCAGTTTTTATTGAAGCTACCTGTTGTAAGAAGGGAGACTCCCCTATTGCTGAGAGGAGAAAGAAATTTCACATACTGCTGCCTAAAAGTAACAATTTTGTCAAGTTGTAGTCTTAGTGACTTGCAAAATTTTTAGCCAACAATGAGTTTTTGACTTTGATATTGGATATTCTTGGGAATAGTGCAATGAGACCTAGGGTTTCAGCTATTTTCAGCATTGGAGAAAAAAATCTCTTTAGTATTTGTGCAATCTTGAAGCTGTGAAAGACCAAATGAATCATTGCTTGACGGTGGGCTTCATGCAAAGGTCCAGTTGTTGCTAAATTGGTGAAGTTTCAAAGAGTTTGGTGGTTAAATAAAGGTGTGGTTGCAGAGATTTGTCAAGGGCGATTTGTAGCAACAAATTGCAGCATTTTTGATAGATTATAATTATTTCTTGGACAACCGTATAGTTCCCAGCCACCCACGTTGACACCCTCAGCTATGGTGTCCGACTTCTAGGACAAAATGCCTAGGTTTTGTGCTGCTTTATTGTCCAGTATTGGACGCCTAGCTATAATAAAGCATTGTATACAGATTTGGAGGGGTTTCTTGCCAATCTCCAAGTGGTGCATAGGATATTAGGTTCGTTCAACTGCAATTTAATTTTTAGAATTCAATAATTTATTTCCTCATGCATTGTATCTTCTTTTCAATCAATAAGATAACATCTCCAATTTATTGCTTCGGTTATTAGTTTCAGAATTACTTCCATGCAACTATTGTTGACATTGTCAATTATTTTCAAAATCCAAAAAAAAACATATATTGTCAAAAACAAAAAAAAATACAAAACTTAGCAAAAAATATCAAAAAAACACAGACAGATATAGGTTGGGTAGAGGTTGAACCAATAGGGTTCATCACACTGCCCGATGTGTTTATTTTTTTTATTTTTTGGTTTGTGGTTTTCAATAGTACTAGAAAGATGTAAACTCGACTAACATGAAGATAACTATGAAATGCTTGCTAACATCAAATAACAAACATATTTATACTGGAGTCAGAAATAATAATGTCTGCAGACTTGAGAAGTCACTATTGTGGGAGTTTTTGACTTGTATAGTCCTGCATTCTCCTTCCCAACTGAAGTTGCTCAATTTTGAACTAAACCAGACATGTACGACGTGTATTGTTTCCTCCAAATGATGCAAAGTATCTCCAGTAACTCGTTTTCAGCAAGATAACACAAGCACAACTCAAACTCTTCCTATCATAGTCTCTTCGCAACTGAGTTGGGTAAATGCAAGCAATAACTATCTCAATTGGAATAACCTCGAGTTATTCCCTTATCAATCCCCGTGACTGTGTATTTCAACAGCGAGAAGAATACTATTCATGAGGGTTTATGTCCTCACAAACCTTCGAAGAACTCTAATATTTCAATTTTCATCAATTTCATATATTTTCTGAGCATGTTAAAAAAGAGCTCTTCAATCTCTTTTATAATATTCGCAAGAGAGTTCATTCATTCACCTTGCCAATGTGGAATAACAAAATCACTTTTTGTCTTTTCCTATTTTTTCAGGATTGTGTTTTTCCCCCTATTTTCTCGCAGTTGCTTTTCCCCCTATTTTATCATGATTCCTATTTTTCCGCGACTCTTATTTTTCTGCGATGCTTTTTTCCTTTAATCTTAAATCCCCAAGCATTTTATATCATCCATGAGTTATTAAATAAAGGGACTTAAAATATTTTCCACTTAACTATAGTCCCACATTAATAAAGTAAAAAATTTATATTTAATTTATAAATAACTTTAGTAATGCATAAATAATCATACCAATGATAAAATAATTCTTCTGTCGATATTAAACATTTACCATCGATATACCAACATCACTAAAGGTTTTGATCATGCTGAAATGACTTAGTATAAATAGTAAGTATGCCCAAAACAACCTCTAGACTCCTCAGAATGATCTACAACTGAAACAACTTTGGCCGAATGGCCTCAAAGTCCCTTAAATGTCTTGGTTAGCCTACGAGACCATGGGGAAGTAGGCTAACGACAACATCATGCAATAAGTGTTGGAAAGGGGACATTATAGTCCGCCCCCCAAAATTGCTTGTCGTCAAGCAATTTCATCTCTAGATGCTGCAAGATTTGATCACTCTCCCATGTGGCATCCTCAATTCGCTGGTTCTTCTATTTAACCATATACTTCTTAATCATTCTCCTCTAAAGTGTTCTCTCCTTGGTATCAATTATGGCCTCAGGAACCAATATCAGTTTCCTCTCCTCATCTAGGGGTGGCAATTCTATTGATAGAACTACATTATGGCCTAGAATTTTTAAGCCTGGAGACATGAAATAGATTATGCACCTTATTGTTCGCTGACAACTCTAGCGCGTAGGCCACTTCCCTAATGCGTTGAGTGAATCTGAATGGACTATAAATTCGTGGCTAGAGTTTCTTAGCACCACTTCCTTGAAAGAAGACTGTCTGTAAGGTTGTAGTCTCAGATAAACCATATCACTAATCTCAAAGCTGCGCTCAACCCTGTGTTGATCAACATATAACTTCTACTGGTTTTTCACCTGCTGAATGTTCTCCTTCAACGCCCTCAGGATGTCCTGACTCTCCCGCAACAAATCTTATGCCTTAGGCACCGTGTTGTCCCCAAAGAGTAAATCCATGAAGTTCAGGGCTTTATACCCATATAGTGCCATAAATGGAGTCATCCTAATAGTCATGTGGTAGGTGGTATTGTAGAAATACTCACCCAAATGTAACCATCCTACCCAAGCCGCCTTCTTTCCTAACACAATTCCGTAGATAACCCTCTACCCACTTGGACATTATCTCTGTTTGGCCATCAGTCTGCGGGTGATAGCTAGTGCTAGGAGTGAGTTTCGTACCACTCAATTTGAAAAGGTCCTACGAGAATAGACTCAAGAACTTGTTGTCCCTGTCACTCACGATGTTCCTGGGTAACCTATGTAACTTGAACACCTCCCTGAAGAACAAGGCAACCACTTGGGCTGTTGTGTAAGTGGCTGCGATAGCAAAAAAATGTGCAAATTTTGTCAATCTATCGACCACCACATATATGCAGTCCTAACTCTACACCCTGGGCAATCCTATAATGAAGTCCATCGATATACTCTCCCATTTTTTATCTGGAATCGATAAGGGATGAAGTAAACCATCTAGAAATGTGCGCCCATTCTTATTCTGCTAGCATATTGGACATTCCCTAACATACTTCTAGACTTCATTCTTAAGTTCCTTCGATGTGAACCTTGCCCATATATGCCTGTATATCTTGAAGAATCCCAGGTGACCAGCCAAGGAAGCATCATGGAATGTCCTCAAAATCACTTCCTTGAAATGGGAAGAAGGCACTAAGTCGATTCTGTCCTTATAGAATATGAGGTCACCAACCACTATATACTTGTCATCTTGAACTGTGCTCTCAATCAACCCTACTGCCCATGGATGCTTGGCATATTCTACTCCATTTCTCTCCTTCCAATCAGCTGATATCTCCACTAAAGAGCATATATGTGGCCTCCAAGAGTGTGCATCCGCCACTACATTTTTCTTTTCTTTGACATATTCAATGTCAATGTCATAGGCCTGCAATTTAGTGATCCATTTTTGCTGTCTATCATTGAGATCCCTCCGGCTCATGAAATACTTAATGCTATTATGATCTATTTTAATCACAAATCTGCCTCCTACCGGATAAGACCTGAATTTGGCCAATGCATACATGATGGCGAACATCTCTCGATCATAGATCAAATAGCTCTTCTCCACCCTCTCAAATTCCTTCTCTCATATGCTATGGGGTGTTTTCTGCATTAGAATTGCACCAATCCCATCTGATAAAGCATCACACAATCTTAGGAACCCTTTCAGTTGTGTGAGGTTAGTTAGAGTTGGCCATTCAATGATGGCTCTAATCTTCTTTGGATCCACCCTCACTCCAGATGCACTAATAATGTCCAAGGTATAAGAGTTCTATCATGCTGAACTCACATTTTGATTCTATGGCAAATAACGACTCACTCTCCAATATACTTAGGACCTCTTCCAAATGTCATAAGTGCTCCTCTCAGGGCTTGCTAAAAATCAAGATGTCATCAAAGAAGACTAATACAAACTTTCGTAGGTGCCTCCTGAACACTTCATTCATACAATTCTAAAATGTGGCAGGAGCGTTGGTAAGCTCAAAAGGCATTACCAAAAACTCAGTGGTTGTAATGGCATCTAAAAGTTGTCTTCTCTATGTTCTCAGCTCTCATCCTGATCCGGTGGTAACCTGATTGTAAATCAATCTTGGTGAAATAAAAGGCTCCATGCAAATCATCAATAAACTCATCTATTTGTGGTATGGGGTACCTGTTCTTGATAGTTCTTTTGTTTAATGCCTTGTAGTCAACGCACATCCACATTGTTCCATCTTTTTTCTTCACCAAAATTACTGCTGATGCAAAGGGACTTGTTGGGCCTAATGTGGCCCATCTCCAACAACTTCTTAATGGCTTTCTCAATCTCATCCTTGTGTCTCTTTGGATGCCTGTATGGAGTAATGATCACTGGTTGTGCCCCCTCCTCCAACTCAATCACATGCTCAATTCCCTTCTCTGGAGGAACTCCATAAGGGATGCTATCAAACACCTTAACATGCTGTGAGATCACCTCCTGTATATCTGGATGGTAACTCTAAATCTGCTGCTCAGAAACTGTAGGCATAACAAGACACTCTGCGGCCCATTGTAATGTCCCCTTTTTAGCTCACCCTAGTGTAATATGCCGCCCCCTTGTTCTGATGAATTTTGGTCTCTTCTACTCTTAGGAATTTTCTCAAACAGTTAGCTTGCAACTGAATACTGAATCTCTACTTGGTTTTAATGGCCAATGTAATGTGCATAGTATTTCCAATCACCAATGAATAGGACACAAATACATGTAACAATAGAGATTTCAAATGCAAACGAACTTATTAATTTCTGATAACTGAGCTACAACAATAGATGAATATTCAGATTTATAACAGCACTAACTTCTTTCAATGGAACAGTTACAGTAAAATACACAATAAATAACATGATGTTTTCCCTTATTGCATACCCAATTTGTTGTTTTCAGATCTGCAGCTGATATGACAGTCTAAGGCTTCACACATCCCAATATAATGCACTATTTTCAGTCCAGTTCAGCACCCAGCTGTTACCTCCAGACTTGAATGGCTCCTGCTGTAGCAAAACCCAGCCTAAACAGCTCTGTTCCGGATGTCTTCAGTCAAGAACGCACTGCTGTTGGTGAGTAATGAAGGGTTCAGCCCTGTTTGTGTCTTACAGTGGCCAGCAATGGATGTAAATGCAGTTCAAAAGGTGCTGGTCTGATATGGTAAGATTATAATTATCTCTCCCACGAACTCTCAGCACTCCAACCACTAAAATATGCAGTTCAGTCTTTACTAACAACAATATAATTCAATTCTCAACACAACTCCAATTTATACCTCCAAATCATACCCTAGCCTGGCAACTTCAATCTCAGCAATCAAGAAGAAACAACAATATGATTTTTACCTTGAAACTCAGATTTGGATCCCAAGACTGTATCTAAAAAATCCCTGACGGATTCTCTTACTAATCTGCTTTAAGTTTTAGAATAATAACCTATATTTTTCTGAGATTTTTGGTGGTCTTATAGAGTAGACAGAAGTTGTAGAATGTTTTTATTTCTTTTTGTGTTTTTTTGAGAATATTGAAGCAATTAATGAAAGATGAACAACACATATGAAAGGAAATTGAAAACATGTAAGAACATTTAATAAATCAGAACTGATACAAGTCGTACCAGGCACATTTCTGATTTAAATATTCAGGTAGAAACCCTTATGCAAATTCGATGGAGCTTACAAATAACAATGGCGTCAACTGGTGGATAGATGGTGGCCACGAACCAAGAATACAAGCTACGGCTGGATGCAGGCATTCACCACAGCCAGCGTATAGTGCCCAAGCTGCAAATGGTGGCCCTATGCTACAATAATCACGTCCCAACTGGATGAATCCAGCCTCTCTGTTGAAAACACCTCTGTATGCAACCTAAATCCTCAACATAGAATGGCACCCCTGTCTCTGAAAAACAATGCACAATGCTTGATAAATCCATTGACAACGACTGTTGAGGGCTACATCCCAGCCAGTCCCAAACCTGAGGTTTGCGTCCCAAAAGAAGAATCGCTCTACCAGAGCAAATTTGCCAAAAACAAATTTCAATGTGTAAAAGATGAGCATCAATTAGGTTTCCATCTCCTTATATCTCCTTTCCTTTGCAATTCAAACCCTAAAGGAGAATTAAGATTGCACTTTATAATTAAATGATATTTTCCAATTATGGCGCCAAACTATAGAGAAAATATCACTTTATTATAATTAAATAGCTCCAAGCACCAAAAAGACTCTGGAAAATGAAAATCATGTAGCAAATTTTGAGACCTTTCCAACGAGCTATAACACAGGCATATCAAACCAGATGAAGCCAAAAGACCCCTTATTATTTCAAAATGGCTATATACATAGCCTTATTTAAAATATTAAAATGCTAACTTAGGAAAATATTTAAATATATTAAAATATATCCCAAATAGCCACAGAACACCCGAAACACCCCAAAATCGTGAAACTAAATATGTCACCTGCTTGGGATTGATGCCGGACAACCTGGGACAACTGGCAGTCTCATCCCTAAAATCTAGGGATGCTCCTAGAAACTAGGAAACACACCCAAATCTCCTAAAACTGAAACCAAGGGATGACCTTATAGAACCTCAAATCTAGAAGCTGACATCACCTCCTAAAAAGTAGGAATCCCCCTCCTATAATCAAGGAACTGCCTCCTAAAATCAAGGAACTGCTCCCAACTGGTCTCCTACTGCCTGAGACACCAAATTCGAACACTGAATAACCTGAATGAGTCTCTAACCACCATTGCCAGCCTACGAGACCCCATAATAGGCTCTCTCATTTCTCTGCTAGACAGAGCTAAAGAGGGGACATGACAGTCCTCCCCTCTCGGAAATGCTTGCCCACAAGCAACTACGAAGCCGGATGCTGCAAAATAGCCTCGCCCTCCCAAGTGGCGTCCTCTATAGGGAGACCTCTCCAGCGAACCAAGTACTCCCGAATCAGCCTGCTTCTCAGCCGGCGTTCCCTCTCTTCCAAGATCTCCTCAGGAACCAAGGTCAGCTTACCTTCCTCATCCAAGGGAGGTAGATCGGGAGATGCTACAATATGTTGGCCCAGTGCCATCTTCAGACAAGACACATGGAACACATTATGAATCTGACTGTCAGGTGGTAACTCAATCTCATAGGCAACCTCTACAACACGCCTGAGAATCCTATAAAAACAAGGCTTGAGCTTCTCAGCTCCACCCCTTTTAAGGGTGCTCTGCCGGTAAGGCCGCAGCTGTAGGAAAACCATATCATCCACCTCAAATACACTCTCAGTCCTGTGCCGATCAGCGTAGACCTTCTGCTGATTTTGTGCTTGTTGCAAATTCTCCCTGAGAGATCTCATGATATCTTGGTTCTCCTGTAACCAATCCTGTGCCAAAGGAACCCTATTGTCACTTACAGCCAGATCAACAAAAGATAATGCATTGTAACCATAGAGGGCTCTGAAAGGAGTCATAGCAATAGACATATGGTGTGTAGCATTATAACAATACTCGCCCATATACAACCAACGCACCCATGCCTTCTGCTGCCCCGACACATAGTTACGCAGATACCCCTCAATCCACTTATTAACCATCTCCGTCAGTCCATTCGTCTGAGAGTGGTAGCTAGCACTAGGTGTCAACTCTGTGCCTGTGAGCCTGAAAAGTTCCTGCCAAAAGGAACTCATGAATCTGCTGTCCCTGTCACTCAATATGGTCTTAGGGAGACCATGGAGTCTAAACACCTCCCTAAAAAATAGCTCAGCTACCTGAGATGCTGTGAAATCAACTGCTATTGGAAAGAAGTGGGCATATTTAGTCAACCTATCCACCACAACATAAATACAATCCTTCCCCTGCACTCAAGGAAGACCTGTAATGAAATCCATAGAGATTCCCGTCCACTTTTGTTCCGGTATAGGCAAGGGCTGTAAAAAATCAGCCGGAAATGCATGCTCTAACTTGTTCTGTTGACAAGTCACGCATTCACGAACATGGCATAAGACATCATCCTTGAGACCCTTCCAGGTAAATCTCTCCTGTACCGTTCTATATGTCTTACCATAACTTGGCTGCCCTGTCGTGGGGGTATCATGGAGAGCATGCAAAATTTGTCCCTTTAACTGTGATTCAGGAACAAGGTAGACTCTGTTTTTGTAGTAGATGACATCATCAACCACACTGTATTTATCATCCTGTACCAATCCATCCATGATCTCATAGGCATGCTGATTTTTGGAATACTCAACTAAAAGTTGGGCCTTCCAATCTGCTGAAATCTCACTCAATGAACATAGGGCAGCAGGTGATGGTTTCCTAGAGAGTGCATCAGCAACAATGTTCTTCCCTTTAATAAATTCTATGTCAAAATCATAGGCTTGAACCTTGCTTACCCATTTTTGTTGACGATCATTGAGTTCCTTTTGATCAAGGAAATATTTCAGACTATTGTGGTCAGTTCTTACCACAAATTTGTTGCCAACGAGATACTGTCTGAATTTGGCTAATGCATGCATAATAGCCAACATTTCCTTATCATAGGTAGTATACAACCTCTCATTATCACGCAGCTTCCTACTCTCGTAGGCAATGGGATGTTTGTCCTGCATCAAAATAGCCCCTATGCCCTCACCTGAAGCATCACACTCAAGTACAAAAGGCTGCGAGAAATCAAGCAGTGCCAAAACCGGACATGTGCTCATAACCTCTTTGAGTCTGTCAAAGACTCCCTGTGTATGCTTTGTCCATCTGAAGGCTCCCTTCTTCGTGAGAACTGTCAAAGGTGCTGCTAACTGAGAGAACCCCCTCACGAATCTCCGGTAATATGCACATAAACCAAGGAACCCATGCAACTCAGTAATGTTCCTGGGAGAGGGCCAATCACGAATCGCCTGAATTTTCTCTTCATGCACTTTCACCCCATCAACATTGATCACATGGCCCAAATATAAAATCTCCCTAAGTCCAAACTCACATTTGGACAACTTAGCAAATAGAGACTGACTCTCCATGATGCTAAGTACCTCCTTTATATGCCTGAGATGATTCTCCCATGTACAACTGTAAATCAGTATATCATCAAAAAACACTAGAACCGATTTCCTCAACTGCTCGTTGAAGATGTGGTTCATACAGGACTGGAAAGTGGTTGAGGCATTTGTGAGACCAAAAGGCATCACCAAGAACTCATAATGCCCATAGCGACAATGGAAGGCAGTCTTGTGTACGTCCTCATCCCGTACACGAATCTGATGATAGCCTGAACGAAGATCAATCTTAGAGAAGTAGAAAGCTCCATGAAGCTCATCCAACAACTCATCAATGCGTGGAATGGGATATCTATTTTTGATTGTCTTCTTGTTCAAGGCCATGTAGTCTATACACATTCGCAAAGTCCCATCCTTCTTCTTAACCAACACCACAGAAGAGGCAAAAGGACTAGAGCTAGGGCGAATGAATCCCATGTCCAACAACTCATGAATGGTTTTCTCAATCTCATCCTTGTAAGCTCTAGGATGACGATATGGATTGGTAATTACTGGCTTAGCTCCATCTTCCATCTCTATCCCATGCTCAAACCCTCTATCAGGAGGTATGCCAGGGGGTATATCACCAAAAATTTGACCATGCTGATCCATCACGGACTGTATATCAACATGAAATACCCTGCCAACCTGAGGTGTAGGTGTTTTGGATTTCACAAAACAATGTGTAACCCAAATCACATATTCATGTGTAATGATAGTCTCCATCCTATATGAAGACACCTCTCTAGGTCCACTATCTGAAGCTACCCTCAAAATAGTTTTCCTTCCTCCAAAAAGGAACTCTAACTGCATACGGTGGTGATCAATAATGTATCGCCCAATACCCTGCAACCACTGCATGCCCAAAATCACATCATAATCCTCTAGCGGTAGCACATAGAAGTCATTTGTCAAAGTATAATCCCCCATTTGAATGCTGAGCTGAGGAATCCTCCTGGTACAACCCAAAACTGCATCATCTGCAAACTTCACTCCAAAACCATCAAACTCCTCATACTGCAACCCACGCCTATCAACTAACTTTTGATCAATAAAGTTGTGCGTGGCGCCTGTGTCTACCAAGCTCATAACCCGCTGGCCTCGGAGTGTACCATTCAAACGAAAGGCGTGAAATCTGGGATAACTGGAATGGGTAGCCATAGTCACTTTGGCTGACGCCAAGGGCTCAAGAGTGTCTAACTCCAACTGTGGACGTTCCTGCTCAATCTCCTCTGGGCTATCCTCAGTATCAGTGTCAGGAATCTCCTCATCTCCCATCTCAGATGTCACCTCAATCAAATAAGACTTGCCTTTACCAAGGCAGCGGTGTCCCGGCTCCCATGATTCCTTACAGAAGAAACATAGTTTCCTCCTCAAATCATTCCTCGTCTCCTGGTCCATCCGGGGAGGTCTAGAAGAGGGTCCACCTCTACCCTGGGAAGTGTTGGCCTTCTATGGAGGCCGAGAATCCCTGAATGGCTTCTTATCTGTCTGATAAGTAGGGGTGGTGTCCAATCTCAAGGTCACATCAATGGCCTCCTTGAGAGTATCTGACCTGAATGCTCGTACCAACCACTTAAGCCTATCCTGCAATCCCTCTATAAAAAGCATCACACTACGCCTCTGAGGCATATCAGGTACCATGACTGCAATTCGCTGGAACTCATTAATATAAGTCTCCACTTGCCCTGACTGTCTAAGATGTGCCAGCTCCCTATAGTAAAGTTTTGTCTCCTTGCTATCAAATCTGGTAATGAGCCGCTCAGTGAACTCTGCATAGGATTGGACCATGGGGTGATCTTGGGTGACTAATCCATGGTGCCACTAGTCATAAGCAACTCCGTCTAAATGCAGGACAACAAAATGTATAGCCTCTCTCTCAGGCATGGGTCTCAGGATAAATAAACGTCCAACTTGTGCACCCAAGCTTGTGCACTTGCACTAGTAGTGCCATCATACGTAGCCAGTGTGATCTTCCTGGTGGTCCTATTGAAGTCACTGTTCTTTTGGGGCCTATGTCCCCTGTCACCTCTGAACCTGGTAGTATCTCTACATTGTGCACAATACTGGGGAAGAGGAAAAACATCCCTAACCTCTGGAGGTAGAGCCCTCCACTCAGGTGTGGCCGCCATAACTGATTCCTGGAATCCCACCTAGGGTGGCTCTACCTGTTCCGGTTGCTCACTGGGTCCAAACTGTGGAAACAAAGGCCTATCCCTAGCAGGTATACGAGGTCGCTCATGCCTATGGGAATGAAGGGAGCTCCCCACTGATGTATGGGATCTGTGACTATGCTGACTTCCTGCAACTGAAGCTGACCTGCTTCGTCCTTGTCTACCTCTATATCTATCCAACTCCAACCGCTCCAAGGTGTCTTGTAACCTGTCTAAGGTCTGAACTATCCTGGGCTGCGTAGTGATGAGAGTTCGCATCAACTCTCTATCATCATCCTCCTGTTGGTTTTGTCTGGCGCCTCTCTGTTCATCTGCGATAATGGTTTCCTATTCTGGACCAAATTCTAACACGTACTGAGCTCTCCTGCGAGTGTAATATCTGTGTATATCAGCTCTACCTGGATGCATAGAAGTCACTTATTCCACTATCTGGTGATTACCCAATTGCTGATATAAATTATCATAATCTTTCTTGAAATCTGTCAAGACCAATTCCCTCAAACCCTACAGGCTGGTAGGATGCCATCTTTGATACCACTGAAAGATCCCTGACGGATTCTCTTACTAATCAACTGTAAGTTTTAAAATAATAACTATATTTTTCTAAGATTTTTGGTGGTCTTATAGAATAGATAGAAGTTGCAAAATGTTTTGTTTCTTTTTGTGTTTTTTTGAGAATATTGAAGCAAGTAATGAAAGATGAATAACACATATGAAAGGAAACTGAAAACATGTAAGAACATTCAATAAATAAGAATTGATACAAATCGTACCAGGCAGATTTTTGATTTAAGTATTCAGGTAGAAACCCTTATGCAAATTCGATGGAGCTTACAAACAACAATGGCACCAACTGGTGGATAGATGGTGGCCACAAACCAAGAATACAAGCTACAGTTGGATGCAGGCATTCACCACAACCAGTGTATAGTGCCCAAGCTGCAAATGGCGGCCCTATGCTGCAATAATCACGTCCCAACTGGATGATCCAGCCTCTCTGCTGAAAACCTCTGTATGCAATCTGAATCCTCAACACAGAATGGCACCCCTGTCTCTGACAAACAATGCACAATGCCTGATGAATCCACTTACAATGACTACTGAGGGCTACATCCTAGCCAGTCCCAAACCTGGGGTTTGCGTCCCAGAAGAAGAATCGCTCTACCAGAGCAAATTTGTCAAAAACAAGTTTCAATGTGTAAAAGATGAACATCAATTAGGTTTCCATCTCCTTATATCTCCTTTCCTTTGCAATTCGAACCCTAAAGGAGAATTAAGATTGCACTTTATAATTAAATGATATTTCCCAATTATGGGTCCAGACTATAGAGAAAATATCACTTTATTATAATTAAATAGCTCCAAGCACCAAAACGACTATGGAAAGTGAAAATCATGTAGCAAATTTCGAGACCTTTCCAACGAGCTATAACACATAGGCATATCAAACCATATGAAGCCAGAAAACTCCTTACTCCAAAATGGCTATATACATAGCCTTATTTAAAATATTAAAACACTAACTTAGGAAAATATTTAAATATATTAAAATATATCCCAAATAGCCACAGAACACCCGAAACACCCCAAAATCCTGAAATTGAATATGTCACGTGCCTGTGATTGATGTCGGACAACCTAGGACAACTGGCAGTCTCATCCCTAAAATCTAGGGATGCTCCTAGAAACTAGGAAACACACCCAAATTTCCTAAAACTGAAACCAAAGGATGACCTTATAGAACCTCAAATCTGGAAGCTGACACCACCTCCTAAAAAGTAGGAATCCCCCTCCTAAAATCAAGGAAGTGCCTCCTAAAATCAAGGAATTGCTCCCAACTGGTCTCCTACTGCCCGAGACACCAAATCCGAACACTGAATAACCTGAATGAGTCTCTAACCACCATTGCCAGCCTACGAGACCCCATAATAGGCTAACTCTCATGTCTCTGCTAGACAGAGCTAAAGAGGGGACATGACAATATCTTCCAACAACATCAAGATCTTTAGCATAGAGGGTCTTCGTCCTCCAAGCCCTATAGAGAATTTCTAATATTTCACCAATATCATCAATTATCAAAGTATGCTGAAAGAGAGCATTTCCATCTCTTTTATAGCGCTTTGTAAAAGCTTTTTAACTCATCCTATCAATGTGGGATAAACAAAATCACCTTTTTCCCTTTTCCTATTATTTTGAGATTTTTTCTTTTTTCGCCCCTATTTTCACGGGATTGCTTTATCGACCCCGATTTGATTGCGATTGTTTTTCCTTTAATATTTCCCATGCTTTGCACATTATTTTCCTTCACTTAAGTCCCCAATAGCTTTTATTTATGCTTCCAATGTATTATGGATTAAAGGGGACCATTTAATTAAATGTAGAATAGATATAAATAGTGGCCACTGTGCCTTCTACTAGAGAGGGTTTTGAGCAGTTGAGCTTGATGCATTGATTGTTTCTCCATGGTTCTCAGTTGCCACTTACAACTGAGCTTTTTAACCTAAGACTTTAGTAAAGGCTGCTTCCTGTTTTCAGATATAGAGGGGAGCTAATCTGCATGTTTCCTTGGCATGTATGTATACAAGTGTGTAATACTAATGATCAATGAACTTAATAAGAAGCATCTATTCTAGTGGAATTTTGACTTGTCTTTGTTCATCTTTACTATTTGGTTGCATGTTTGTATCTATTGATTATGGCATCCTGAGTTGCTAAGCTCTACTCTGATGGTCAAGATGTTCAATCCATTTGACATGAGCCCCTTTTTTATTTCTTTTTTTGCAGCATTACTATCCCTACCCCCACAGCAATCGTGTTTAGGCTTAGCCAGAGATAAATAAGGGGCTGATCCATTCACCCTGGAGATTGTCCTCTTGGGGATCACCCTCATTGGTGCTGCTTGCTGAGGCTTTTCATTGTTGTGGTTCATGCAGCCCCTTGAAACTGAACATTTACAGCCCTCCATCCATAATATGATGAGTTTTCATGTAGAGTTCTTCGATTATTAAATGCATGATTAAATATTTGAAATTGGTTTGTCATCAAATTAGATTTTTATTTTTGAAAATTTGACTTTTTTATATGCTAAGTATTAACGCACACCTTGAGAATTGACAATTATTAACTGGGTCAAATTTATTTCAATGGAATTTGATCCAAGACATGTAAACTTGTTTGTATGTGAAACATGAGAAAGAAAAACACTCCTATGCAATAGCAAGTCCTTTGATTGCTTGATATCTGTTTTAACCCAAATTGAGAGACACATGTTAAGAACTTTAAAATTTTATTTGTTTCTATCAAAGTCATTTCTTTTACAGATAGCAACTATATTGACCTTCTAACATGCCAGTAAGTTACTGGTTCCTCTGTTTTATTTTAGATATGTATTGTGCAAGTTTTAATTTAACCATAATTCTAACCAAGGCCCTGTTGAGGACTTGACATGATTACGGCCTTCCCTTTCTCCACTCACAATGTAGTACTGAAGGTCATGTTGCTAGCATAGATGTTTGTTTGGATCCATAGTGTGGATACTTTCCTGCAACTCTAGGTGAAACATGAACGTGACCAGAGTCAATAGATCCTTTATTATCTACTTTTCTTAGAACAAGATCCATGTTTGTTTCCTTTGTTGTAAGATTTGTCATTTTGTCTGTTTGTATCAAGACTTCCTTTTCCATAAATGCTATCCCTGGTGATGTGCTTTGATGTTAACATTAATTGCTATCCATGGTGAAGGGCAATTAATTGGAGTTTCTACTAAAAAGTTGAAAGAAGGGATGAATAATGAGTCTGAAGTTCAGGCCCTACTCTTGGGATTGTAGATTTACATGTTTGGGGTTCGCAATGTGGAAATTGGAGGAGACTCTATGATAATTGTTAATTCCATTTGGGGAAGGGGGCTTGGCCAATTGAAATATTAATAATATCCTAATGTTGGTATGGCCTCTTTCAGACTCTTTGACAGCCTTCCTATGCAACATGTTTATAGGGAGGCTAATCAGCAAGCAGACTTTCTAGCCAATTTTGTGCCATCGTTTTGGGAGATAAGTGCACTATAAGTGAAGAGGGTAAGTGTTGGACACCTTTTGACTCTCTTTTTAACCCATCATTTGTGTCTAACGTGGCAACTCATTGGTTTTGTGGTAAAATCCTGTAAGGTCTCAAAACTACTTGAGTTTCACCGGGAAGCAAGTGTTTAAATTTAGACTCCTGCATTTCATGATTTGGCAGTTACTGTATTGTAGATGGTTTGATCTCCATGAGTTCTCTCAACGTGCTTAGATATTGCATTTTGTACATGAGCCAACAAGAGTGCATTATGACTTCACCTTAAGGTTGAAGATCATCTTTTAACAGCTATTTGTGGAGGAGATGTAATCATAATTTCTTATGGGATCTTTTGAAGAATCCAGAAGGAGAGTTTCTATAAACTATTTCCCTTTTGGCCATCCAACATCATCTCTTGTAAGCTGGTAAAGATGGGCTTGAACATTCTTTTGGTAAGTGGGATTCAACAGATGGTTTTGTTTGGCTGCATTACTGAGCTAAGTTTGGTTTTCTATTGTATGTCATACGTTGGGTTTTTAAGGAGGAATTCTTGTGATTGGAATATAGATATACGGTTAACTTTGTTGTTTCTTCGCTGTTTGTGGGCTCGCTGTTGGATGTGGCCCTGTGGGAGAGGAGACAATGGTAATACAAAATTTGGCAACAATTTTGGTAAAAAAACAATT
This sequence comes from Thuja plicata, assembly GCA_018584345.1. Lineage (NCBI taxonomy): Eukaryota > Viridiplantae > Streptophyta > Pinopsida > Cupressales > Cupressaceae > Thuja > Thuja plicata. The sequence continues at coordinate 317,285 of MU226033.1, forward strand.
ACTGGGAGACCTTCAAAATATATTGCCGGAAGTGGTGCTTTCCATTGGTCTATTGACCGTTCAATGGTTCCTACTCCTAGTGATGGACAGGTTACAGCTCACATATCCATGCTGCTTCTTTATTGTGGTTGGGCGTGCTAACAAGAGGTTTGGCAAATTAAAAAGGCGAGGAAATCGGTTGATTTATTGAAGTGGGCAATTGGTCTACCAGTCACTAATGGCTTTGTGTGGATGACTTCACTGACCAAGGACACCTTGGATGAGAAAAGCTACCAAATTTAATATTTATAATATGTAATAGTTTAGATAGGGTGTTTTGTATGGTTGAGGCCCTTCATTAGTCAGTTTTCTCTACTCTTGTTCGTAGTTTGGGCGTTCTATACTCTTGGCCCTATAGTTAAGCATGATTATAGTATTTTAAATCCCATGTGGGACCTGAAGCAATGTAATTTTGATTAATATGGCACGATCCCCTATATCACAGTTTACTGACCTAAAAAAGAAGTAATTTTGTTCTACCATCACTTTTCAGGTCCTTGTATTGACTCAACATGGCAGTATTTTTATTTCTTTGGTCTTGCCATTCTATCATGATCAAATTAACATTAGTTATTTACTGGTGCAAACATGAAAAATTGTTATGCAACCAACTGAATATACCGCAGCTGCCTATAGATCTATATTAATCATTTGTAAAGAGGCACCCTTAATACAAACATAGACCACTGCGATGACTTGTCTTTTCACCATGGAAATTCCAGCTGTAGTTTAAGTTCTAAATTTCATACAACAATAGATTTTATATATGGACCTTGTTGGCTAAATATTTTGCAAGTCACTAAGACTACAACTTGCAAAACGTGTGTTTTAGGCAGCAGTATGTGAGATTACTCTTTCCCTTCAGCAATAGGGGAGGCTCCCTTCTTACCGCAGGTGGCTTCAAGTAGAACTGAGTTGTAACACATACAGTTCACCTTGCAACAGTAATACCGGTGACTCGATGATTGACTTAAGAACAATCAAACGAGGCAACAGTTAATTTATCTAAAGATGAAGTGATACAATGAGCTCAAAGTCTCATGTCCTCACCTCAAATAAGTATTCTATTAATCTATTGTCCAATACTGAAGCCCAAAGTCTCATGTCCTCACCTCAAATAAGTATTCTATTAATCTATTGTCCAATACTGAAGCCCAAAGTCTTCAGTCCTTGGAGTATATCAGCCACTACTCTCTATAGTAACCCCGATTCCCTGAAGCACAAAGTCTTCAGAAAACTTGGATTAAAGATGCTCCAATGATATAAACAAAGAAACTATTCAATTTGAACAAGGATCAACAAATGCAACTTAAGAATACATTCATTGATTTTCAAGACAACACAAAGTGTGTCAATCTCTATTCCTTTATTCAAATGCTTAACTCTCTTACAACGAAACACAGTTTTCAGAACTCAAGAGTTTTGCCTATAGTTTATTTGCACAAACAAAAGATGAAAGATTACAATGAGCTCCCTCCTTTATATAGGAAAAGAGGAGAGAGAAAAGTGGAGAAGAAAGGGGAAACCC
>MU226033.1:326324-358713 GCA_018584345.1 Thuja plicata
AGCCAAGGACTGAGGAGCATCCACGCTGCCAAATTCGCCTGGGGCACGATCCCAGCCTCATCCCTTATGGTGTCGGAGCCTTGCACTCGGCAAGACTTGATCCCTGGTGGGCTCGTTGTGAGCCATTAATATTGATTAACAATATTGATCAATATTTGGGTTAACAACATATTATTAATTAATTATATTAATCAATAATATTGTATTGATTAATAATATTATTATATATTACTAATGTGGTTAAGTAAAAGATTTTAACCATACATGGATTGTATATTAGTATTATCGATTATGGCTTGTGATGGTTTCTTATTTCTTTTAATAATAAGTTTAAATCTTTAATTAAAACTTATTCAATCATATATCGACTTTATTTGTATTATTATAATATTTTAATATTATAATTTATTAAATTCATATTTTGAAAAGGGGACATTACATTCAAGATCTCGCTATCATTAAAATTTCTAAGCAAAACTTTGCAGAATGACGCAAAATATTAGAAGAGTTTAAAATCTATCACTCAGACAAAGTAAGCTTACACTTTATGCGCTCGACCAGAAAAAAGATCATTTCTTTACTGACCTTGGAAGGACGTGAAAAACTGCCTAGAAATCAACTGGAGCACAAAGGCGATAACAAGACGCAAAACAAAGCAAAAAGAAAAACAAAAGACTGGATACTTTGTAAAAAGTAAAACGAAAACGGGTCAAGGGATAACTGATCCTGCTAAATAAAACTTTTTACAAAACATTGACACTCTTAGAGAAAAACTCCTAGCAATCATTGAGAATTGCGTAGGGTTGCCCCAATTTTGGGGAATGCAAAATTGAGGACAACAGACCTGATATGGGTCTATACTATTGTTCTCCCATCTTTTTCTCTTATGTCTATACAGAAATAATACTTGCCAGCCCTAGCTTAAGGGCTATTCTCAAACCAAAATAACTAATCTATAATTGTACAAAAATAGGAACTTCAAGGCTTCTTTAAGAAATTCAAGTGAGAAATTGAAATAATTCTTGTGCAGAGTGAACAACATTGAGGTCATTGCAAACATTCATTTTAATGTTGTTTAAAACTTCAAATGTGCATTGGTTTTCTCAGATGTAGCCGATCTTGTGTTGTGATTCATATTCTTTATTGAAAGAGTCAGATTCTTTGCATTTAACTTAGCATGGGAAGGAGCGTTTCTTGTGTTAATTTTGCTTTCGAATGTTTTATTTGACTTGTTATCATATATGATGTTTACCAACTGCTCTTTTTTGAGATTCCATTTTTTTCAGGGATTGTATTTTTTTTTATACGAAGGACTTCCAGCATAGATTTTGTTGATGCACATCGAACAAGTGGTCTTGGGCTCCTGTGGTCCACTGTTGATGATGAAGCTTCACTGTGGTCATGGTTATTCTTTGTTCCTCTTATAGCCTATGGTGTGTGGCAAGTATTGTATATTCTAATTGTCAATGTCTTACGGCGCCAGCGATTGTTAAAGGACCCAGAAGTGATTACATCTTTCAGGTAAATATCATGGGAGTACTAGATTATGCTTTTGGTCCTCACAGTTTAAGTCTCATTCTCTTGTGTTTTATACAGAGAGTTGTCAACGAAAGCTCAGAAAGCTAATAATGTCTGGTGGCGAGCAAGTGGCTTGCTTGGTGATCAGAACCGTGTTGTCATGTATGTTGTGCTCCAAGCTGCATTTACTATTGCAACGATGGCACTTACTGTTCCCATTTTCAAGTCCTATAAAATGCATGCTGCCTTTGAGATATTGAAGGTCTCAGCTGCAGTTTGGAATGGAGGAAACTATGTCATTGAGGTGATGCCAAGACAGGTAGTTTTGAAAGAAAAGAAAAAATTAGCAATGCAGCAACCTTCTGATTGCAAAATACCTTCTGGCAGCATTACTGATGATGTCACTAATGGTAATGCAAACAAGACATCAAATTTGACAAAGTGAGAAAATCACTGTTTACGAAAGATGGGGCTTCAGCATTTGGACTGCAGGGATTGGAAATGCATCGTGCAACAAATGTCTTTATGACAATGAAGCATTGCATTCAAACTTAATGCTAAAAGTTTACAGTTGACTAAGGATGCCTTCATAAATTGCTTGATCTGCTTTAAAGTGATGTTTAGAGGGTTTAATTTAGTGGCCATTACTTTTGTGAGTATATGTGGCTCTTACCTTAATCCTTGTTCATATTCTTGCCTTTATTTAAAATGACAGTTTTATTCAAAGATCTTGGTGCATATAGTCTGGCTTAGGACCGAAAACAAAGCTTCATTTGCTGAACATAGCCTAAGAATTATTCATTATTATCAGCCTTAAAATATTGAACTTTTGCCTCGAAACTGTAAAATTTTAATAGCGGATTTATAAATTACTTCATTTCATTAACATTTAGACTTTTTGGTTGCTTGGTTAGGGAAAAATGTATGTGCCCCTTATCTGATGAAACAATTATAGCAGGATTCATTTATTGATATGATAGATAACGTAGTGGTGTTAAGTGCTTTTATTACCAAGAATAAATATGAGATAATCACTTTGTTATCCCCTTGTCCAATATAATTTGCAATTATCGAATAACAACAAACATACATAATTAAAATGATAAAGATATAATCAATTAGTGAAATCATAAGAAATCTTGTCCTCGTTTTGTATGTATATGTTAATGATCCCTAATTAGCAGTAGATCTTGCATAACTGGTTGACCAACATGAATCTATATCTTCCTATTAACATATTTATGGATTTACTTGTTCTGTTTATGTTTTAAGAAAACCAAACATATGTGCTCAGAAATACAATCTTTTAATTGCCAGGATAATTAGATAAGGTTGAAAGTTTGGATTGAACATCAAAAGAACTAGAAACAACGTAAAACAGAGCTTAACAAACAAGATTGCATTGGACGATCAAATGTGGGAAAAAAACATTAAGAGGGTAACATAGTTTGCTTTCACTTGGTGCTGTTTTGTTGTAACTATTCAACAATATAATAGTGTAATGGATGCTTTGGAGGACACTAGCGGCAGGGGTAGAGAGGAGTTCATTGCTAAAATTGTTGCATTAGAACAGGAATTAAAGGGAAATTAAGGAGAAGATAAACAAAATCTTGGAAGTTGATAAATGCATCATAAAAACATTGTGCTATGGGCTTGAAAATTTTAACTGATAGGTTAAATAAGTTTGAAGGTGACCATCCTTCAACCCAATAGGCTGAAAAGATATACATTGTTGGTCCTGGTGCTAGGTTGCGATGTAGTACATTAAAGAAGCCCAGAATGGATGGGAATGAGCTTGAAGACTTGGTCAAATTTCATGGAAATTTCTATGAGATGGACGGCGTTGAGGCCTTGAGAAAGTTGCAATTGGTCCTTGGGCTTATGTAATTCTTTTTTCTGTTTAGTTTTCTTTGGTGTTATTGAACTCTAGTTTTTGGACAATTTATATGTTGTTGATAAGTTGACATTTTATTGTACTAGGCTTTAGGATCATTGTAAAACCTATTTTACCCTTAACTAAAAATAGTTGCAACAAATTTTGTCTCAAAACCAAAAAGGCTAAAAGATAAATTGGGAGACACGTGTTTTGTAGTTGATACTGTACATGTTTATTTCTCTAGTAGATTCACTATCTATAGTAAATCACCAGTTCTATAATCTCGTTGACACTTGTAAACACTATAGTTGTTTCACAACCATTGTGATAAATGTGCTAATATTTGTGGCCTTGAGACAGATAAATTACATTGCAAATAATTGTTAATATTATTGTATTGGAAAAGATCAAATTAATACTATGTATATTTAGATTAATAATAAGTATGCTACTTATTATTAATCTTATCATACATATTATTATATTACATATCATATTATATTTGTCAAGAGGGACGACTTGCACATAAAATATTATATTTGTCAAGAGGGGCGACTTGTACATAAAATATTATATTTGTCAAGAGGGGCGACTTGTGCATTGGATATTATATATCTGGCCGACTTGCTTGTGCAAGTCCGCTGCATTAATAAGGAAGAGTCACACCTCTTGAAAGCATATAAAGGTGGAGTTATGGTGTGAATATGGCAAGCATAAAAAACATAACATGTCTGCCTAATTCGCACCATAACAGTAGATAAGCAGATCCATTCTAATCTGATCCATAGCAGTAACAATTCATACTAAAAATTACAGCCAATCCTAGAGGAAGAATAGCAAACAAAAAGCGCAATATATAGTGAACTTAAAGGACAATACAAAGCAGATTTGGAGGATGAAATATAGTAGAATTGGAGGACAAATTGAAGCAGACATAGAGGTTGAGTTATAGCAGCAGATTGGAAGGCATCATCAAGGAGACTCTACAGCAGACTTCAAAATCGGTTATTATCTATTCTTCTATTTTTCTATATTTTGGAAAGTGCCTAAATCTTAGTTCTAAAAGATCATCTATAGATTGAATTTTTCCTTTCAAAGTCTGAAATATTAACATGGTATCAGAGCCAGGTTAGTAAAAGATCTACTTTCAAATTAAGGAAATCAATCTAACACTTTTAAAACTAAGAAATTCAATATGACAAATGGAGTTAGCCCAGAAGATAGACTTGAAGGAGCCATAAACTTCTTATCTTGGAAAATTAGAATACTGATTGTCTGCAGAGAACTAGAATTAGATTCAATTATAGAAAATCCTCTTAAAGTTGAAATGGATGAAAATGAGACACGTGAATGGAATAAGAGTAATAACAAAGCTATGAGAATTCTAATTGACAGTGTAAAGGACCATATCATTCCCACCATCTCCTGTCTAGAGTCAGCCTATCTAATGATTTCTACATTATCATGAATGTTTGAAATTAATAATACAAGTAGAATTGTGACTCTTAAAAATGAAATTTCTCGAATCAAGATGAGTCAAGAAGAATCTTTTACATCATACTTTATGAGAATTACTAAGTTAAGAAATCAATTAGCAACTATTGGGCACACCTACGATGAAAAGGAACTATCTATGATTGCACTTAACAAATTACCTCTCTCATCGGACTCCTTTATACAAGGAATCAATGCACGTCTTAAATTGCCTAAGTTTGATAAATTAAAAATTGCTTGTCTTCAAGAAGAATCAAGACTAATATCTAGAGGTTCAAATTTTAAAGATCTTCAAATCTTATACTCAAGCAAGAAGGAAAGACGATTTCAAAAAAAATAAAATTCAAGACAAAGAAGAAAGAAACTTTAGGAACAAAAGGAGAGATTATCAAAACAAGCAAGAAGGGAATTCTCTCAATAACAGATGGAGAGGAAGAGATTATCAAAAAATCAAGAAGGGAATTCTCTCAATAACGGATGGAGAGGAAGAGATTATCAAATCAAGCAAGAAGGGAACTCTCACAATAATTGATGGAGATGGAGAGACTATCTAAACAACAATTTTCAAAAGAGAGATCTCTCTAAGGTACAATGCTATAGATGTGACAAACTTGGCCACAAGGCAGCAAATTGTCCAGATTGAAACAATCATCAAGCCTCTATTGTAGAAGTAAAAAAACAGGATCTGAACACTTTGTCCTTTAGTCTTCACCTTGAGAGGGAGTTTATATATGGGCCTTCATGAAATTAAAAGTTATGTTATAAACTCGTTATATTTCCTTGTTAGATCTTGCAATTTTGTTTTCTTGAAGAGATATCACATCACTTTTTATAAATAAATCAAATGTTACTGTCCATCGAGAATATGATTCTTCGCTATGTTAAATCTAAATTATTATGTGGTGAAAATATGATTTTTTGTTGTTATACTAATATTTTCTTTTTGAGCGTTGAGGCTCTTGCATATTTGAGTGTTGAGGCTCTTGCATATTCGAGCGTTGAGGCTCTCGAGCGTTGAGGCTCTTGTATATTTGAGCGTTGAGATTCTTACATGTTTGAGCGTTGAGACTCTTGGATATTAGAGTGATTTAAGCTCTTCGATAGAATCACCAATGAAGACTATCTTTGAGAGAACTTGTGGATGTGACTTCCGAGAACTTGTGGATGGGATGTCATTTGGAGGAGATTTACACTTTGAGATTAGTGTTTTATTATTTGAATTTACATCTTGTGAAGATGCTTCCATTATTGTTTTATCTTATAAGTTGAGACCTATTGATTAAAGTTTTGATGACACTTCTTGTGATTACATAGATTTGAGATCTATTGTTGTATTGATGATGCTTCTTACATAGATTAAAGATCTATTGTTATATTGATAATACCTTTTACTTACATAGATTTGAGATCTATTTTTATGCTATACATAGAGTTGAGATCTATATGTGATTATTGTTTACATATTGAGGATAACAATTCATGTGTTATATGAATATCTATTGTGACAAAGATCTACATGAGGTTAATGTTATTAATCTTTCCCTCAAGTCCAAGAGGGAGTGTTAATATTTGTGGCCTTGAGACAAAGATAAATTACACTGCAAATAATTGTTAATATTATTGTATTGGAAAAGATCAAATTAATACTATGTATATTTAGATTAATTATAAGTATGCTACTAATTATTAATCTTATTATACATATTATTATATTACATAAAAAATTATATTTGTCAAGAGGGACGACTTGCACATAAAATATTATAATTGGCAAGAGGGACGACTTGCATATTAAATATTATATTTGTTAAGGGGGGACGACTTGCACATTGGATATTATATATCTGGCCGACTTGCTTGTGCAAGTCAGTTGCATTAATAAGGAAGAGTCACACCTCTTGAATGCATATAAAGGTGGAGTTATGGTGTGAATATGGAAAGCATCAAAAACATAACATGTCTGCCTAATTCACACCATAACAACAGATAAGCAGATCCATTCTAATCTGATCCATAGCAGTAACAATTCATGCTAAAAAATACAGTCATTCCTAGAGGAAGAATAGCAGACCAAAAGCGCAATATATAGTGAACTTAAAGGACAATACAAAGCAAATTTGGAGGATGAAATATAGTAGAATTCAAGGACAAATTGAAGCAGACATAGAGGTTGAATTATAGCAGGGAAGGCATCATCAATGAGACTCTACAACGGACTTCAAAATTGGGTATTATCTATTCTTCTTTTTTTCTTGATTTTGGAAAGGGCCTAAATCTTAGTTCTAAAAGATCATCTATAGATTGAATTTTTCCTTTCAAAGTCTAAAATATTAACAAAATACACAACTACTAGTAATTATAATTGGTCATTTTACAATCGCCACCTTTACTATTCTCAATTTTTCAACCATCAGTAATTATAATTGGTCATTTTACAATTGCCACCTTTACTACTCTCAGTTTTTCAACCACCACCATTGTCTAACACATTGATTTTTCATTCAAAGTTGAACGACGCTTTTCTGTAATTCATAGTAACTTATATTAGTTGTGTGACCCCAAGGAGTTTAGGTCAACTAAAAAACATAGATGTAGCCTTTGTAGATGTGTGTGCATCTCTTATACTTGGGTATTAAAAAGAAAATCATTGCTTTGAACACTATAGAACACTCAATTGATGCACACTCAACCAAGGAAGGATATTTCACTCAACCAAGGAGGGATAATAGTAATAAACACAGAGAAAAACCAAATGTCCCATCTCAGTATTCAAGCTACCAACATGAAAGACTCAAAATGACATAATTTGACAAAAGTTGACCTATATCATCCAACACGAAAGTCTCAAAAGGACATAATTGTTTGCCTTGTTCTCAATTGAAATATCCCAAATGGGTATTTGCTTTGCCACTGCTATAATTTTTAATTATATAAACTATATTTTCCTGTAGATTTTTGTGATTTTATAGAGCTAGACAGAAGTTGCAGAAGAATGTTGTTTCTTTTTGTATTTTTGCAGAATATAGGTATTACAATGAATAAACAACAGTAGCTTATGAAATAGAAGTGATACGAGTCAAATGCAGCAATACACAGTAATCTGGAAATGATTCAAAAATTGTACCAGCAGAGTCTGATTTATTTAAGAAAAGTTCCAGTATAGATGCACTCCAAATAAGGTTGACACCAATTGAAGATGGGAACCAGCTACATCCAAACCAAGATCAAATGATAGAAACCAATCTGTTGCAAATAAACAACTCCAGAATTCCTCACGTGAGCTGCTGCAGGAAAATTCCAGGCTGAACCAAGGTGGTCGCCTTTGCTGAAAATCCACTGCCAATTAAGTGTGAATGCAATAGTAGAAATCGTTCCTCTGCCTTGATCAAACTGTATGCATAAGAACCTTCGAACCTGATCTTCTTGAGGGCTACGTCCCAACAAAGCTGCTCTCAACACTAGGGTTTGCATCCTAGGTGAGGAATGCTCTTCCAGAGCAATGACATCCAAAATAAGTTTCCAAACTGATAAAAGATGCCATTCATTAGGTTCTCATCGCCTTAAATCCCTTTTCCATTGCAAGTCGAACCCTAATAGAGAATTGAGAGTGCACATTATAAATAAGTGATATTTTCTTAATTATGGTGTCCAGACTATAGAGAAAATATCACTTTATTAATATTAAATAGCTCTATACACCAAAAAGACTCTGGAAGGTGACAATCATATAACAAACTGCGAGACCTTTCCAACAAGCTATAATACATAGGCATTTGAAGTTAGAAAACTACCTTATTTCTCCAAAATGGCTTACACAACCTTATTTAAATTATTAAAACGCTAACTTAGGAAAATATTTAAATATATTAAAATATATCCCAAATAGCCAAGGAATACCCGAGACACCCCAAAATACTGAAGCTGAATATGTCACCTGCCTGTGACTGACGCCAGACAACCTGGGATAACTGGCAGTCTCATCCCTAAAATCTAGGGATGCTCCTAGAAACTAGGAAACACACCCAAATCTCCTGAAACTGAAACCAAAGGAAGATCTTGTAGAACCTCAAATCTGGAAATTGACACCTCCTCCTAAAAAGTAGGAATCTCCCTCCTAAAAAGTAGGAACTGCCTCCTAAAATCAAGGAACTGCCCCCAACTGGTCTGCTACTGCCCGATATACCAAATCCGAACACTGAATAACCTGAATGAGTCTCTAACCACCACTGCCAGCCTACGAAACCCCATAATAGGCTAACTCTAATGTCTTTGCTAGACAGAGCTAAAGAGGGTACATGACAATCCCTTTTTTCCTTTGATAACCCAAACCAACCAAATAAACATGAGTCTGACCATGTCACCTGTTTGTGACTGATGTCGAACGAGATGGGTCAACTAGCAGTCCCATCCCTAAAATCTAGGGATGCTCCTAGAAGTTAGGAAACCAATCTTGTCACACTGAAACTGACACCAACTGAAGCGTCATGAATAACCTCATGACTGCTAACTGTCACGACCTCCTAAAATTTAGGGATATCCCCTAAAATCTAGGAACTTCTCCAAACTGCATGTAAAGCCAAAATCCGGTCAATGTATGCACTGAATGAGTCCCTATCCATCTCTGCTAGCCTACGAGACTACAATGATAGACCAACTCCTCTAAATTTGATGTCCACTCTAGAAAGGGGACATGACAATCCTCCCTTCCTAGAGATTGTTTGTCCTCAAACAATCACCAAAACAAGAAACATCACAATCCACCTGGATCCCACAGAAAACTATAAGCCATGCCCCTGGCACAAAGTGCATGCTCTTGTAGCATCCTCTAAAAAACAAACAGGATGACTTTGTAAAGAGACCCATAACAACCACTCACCCACACTCCCGTACTGAATCGGTCTTTGCTCGAATCCCAAGAGAAGTAGATCTCAGGACCATCAAAAATTGAGATGTATGGGTGACTCAGATCACATACACCCTGAACTCCCCCTACACACCCAAATGACTTGTATTGAGTGTGTAGACCATCTGTACAACAATGATGAATACCCCTGAACAAAGTTGTACCAGGACCTGAATAGCCACACTCTATATAATCTCTGTAGTCACCATAACTCTGCAAGTCACCTGCTACTGACTTGCAGCCAAAACTCCCATCAACTATTGATGGCGAGAACCCATCCCATAATGGATGATAAGGATTAGGAGCCAACCCACGTCTATGTGCCATCAACTCATCAACATGGGGGTCAAAGGAAAAATAATTAGCATTCCTCACTGTGTAACAACGATAAATTGCTCCGAGCTCTGTCAGAGGCTCATCATCCACCAATCTCGAACCCAAAGATGGCTCCAATCTCAAACTCAACACAACTGGTTGGGCAGGGTCCTTGGTGACCCTCTCAGCAAACCCAACCTCAAAATCTCTGTGAGGGAGCATCATAGTCAAGGTACCTGCAATCTCTCTCTCCAAATGCCAAATCGTACCAGTACCCCAGATGAGAACACCCTCAGAAGCTCGGTAAGATCCATCCCAAAATTTTAAACTCTCAAGAAGGTGATCCAGGAATGACTCTGTACAGTATAATTTATAGGTGGTAGCATCCATTTACTCTCCCCGAACCCATAACTAGTCATCATGTAATTGTGATGTAGCCAACTACCTATCATTACCAGCTATGCGATCACTAATAGCCAATTCAGGTGATACTATGTCTCCCTGTTGAGCAATCAAAGAAGTAGTGTCATGAACTGAAACACTGATCACCGACGGGTCCACTGCACTACCCACAACATCTTGTACTATATCACCTGACGCAATGCTACCAACTGGAGTATCCATCCCAACTGGAATATCCACCCCAATGTCAGGCACACGACAACCCTCTCCTGAAGTGCCTAACTCAACTACCCCTGTATCCGATGGAAGTGAATCTATACCTCCAACACTAGAATAAAGGGTGGATGTATCCCTAACTCCATCACATCCAACAACCCCAACTGTGGACATCGCCAAATCACCAGACACCACAATATGTAACTGCACTGGATCTGGTGCTGGTGTAGACTGAAGCTACACCAATTCCACAGTCACCTCTGATAACTGAACATGTGACTCCTGGAGAGCCAACTGAGTGCTCTCTAAAACCTCAAAAGTCGTTGTGAGTTCCCGAGTAAGCTCACTCACCTCATCCTCTCTATCCAAGAGTGCCTCAGATGTTGTACTTTCCCACTCTACTAGGTGATCTCGGTCGGCTACCAACCAAAAATAATCATGTCTCAAAATTATGACAGCCTCCCATAAGGCCTGAATCTCTATCAAGGACATGTAACAACTACCATGCTCATCATCCATAGGGGCACCCCATCCATGAACAGCTAGCAGCTGCCGAGCAGCATCAAAATGCTCGAATGCGGTAATAATATCAAACTTGCTGACTCTCAACTCACTAGACACATGATGACTCTAAATTATAGGCCTCCTATGCATCACCCCTGGCACACTGTCTGTACTGTGAATAGAAGTGGTACCCAACATACTCCTCTTAGAAATACTATCCCCCAATGTGTTGTCATCTAAGAAATGTGAACCAACAACTGAACTCACATCCTCAAATGGAGTACTAGTAGCTGACACATCTCCATCAAACTCCTCTGTACTCGAGGAAGATGCTACAAAATATACCTCCTCAACACTCTCAGTTGCCTCGTCCTTTGTACCTCTGAATAATCCAGATCCTGGGACCGATCTGCACTCTCCAGCAACTCAGAGTCCTCTCCCAGGGTTTGATACAGACATGACTCACCACTGATGGAGTCATCCTCATGGGTCACATAGGAAGTACCGGTAGCAAACCAAGATGCTAACAAGGGCTCTACCTCCTCTGGTGACCCGAACTAAACTTCATCTGACTCCCTACCAACAAATGAATCTGAGTCATGCTGGCATGAGTCCGTGTCTACTATCTCAAACTCAACACTGGTATCACCACATGCGGACTCCATGCTCAAATCCTCAACACAAGAGAATACTGGCATCTCCTGCGCTAACCCCATCTCGGGACTACCGCTATCCAAATCTGTAATATCTAATTCCATATCCTCAAGGCAGTCCTCAAAAGTGGTATCGTCCTCCTCTGGTGATCCAGAGTCCACCGTCATATCCTCCAACACTACATCACTCCCACTATCAGCCACTCCCTCGACATCGACCATAGGACTATCCTCTTGGCAAACTGAACTGGAGCCATTGGATGTCTCTATAATACATTCCGGTATAGTATGAACATCAACTGCAGGTGTTAACTCCTGCTGTATCACCAGACCATCTAAGTGCTGAGTCTCCATGCATCTACCGGACGGTGTAACCGTCATGTGCTCGTCCATTGAGATAGGTAATGACCCTACAATAAAATTGTGGGGTAACTCAACTAGAGGGGCACTGTTCTTTGGAACTGATGTGTTGGGCCCATGTGCAGCTGTGAAATCATCCCCCAAGTCTCTCTTGACCTCCCTCACCGTGTCAACTTGTCTCATATCCTATGTCCTGTGAGAAGAAGATTTGTCCAAGAGTGAAACCATGTATCTAGTCGCCCTATTAATGGTAGCCGAATCTGACAACTGTTCACTAAGCCTGTTCTGAATATCCCGACTACGATCCAACTGTTTAACCAAGGCATTAGTTTGCCTTTTAAATCCAGACAAACTATCCAATGGTTTCTTCTGTCTACTACTATACGGTTTCACATGTCTACTACTATAAGTTCCCCTGTACCTATCCATTCAATTTCAATAGTGTTGATTACTCACTCAATTTTTTTATAAAAATTTTAAATTTTTTTTAAGCTCTCTTGTGAGTGTAATATCTATGTATATCAGCTCTATCTAGATGCATAGAAGTCACTTATTCAGCATTTTGGGTTGTCTCAGGTATTCCTTGGCTATTTGGGATATATTTTAATATTTTCCTAAGTTAGCGTTTTAATAATTTAAATAAGGTCGTGTATAGCCATTTTGGAGAAATAAGGTAGTTTTCTAACTTCAGATGCCTATGTATTATAGCTCGTTGGAAAGGTCTCGCAATTTGTTATATGATTGTCACCTTCCAGAGTCTTTTTGGTGTATGGAGCTATTTAATATTAATAAAGTGATATTTTCTCTATAGTCTGGACACCATAATGAAGAAAATATCACTTATTTATAAAGTGCACTCTCAATTCTCTATTAGGGTTTGACTTGCAATGGAAAAGGGATTTAAGGCGATGAGAACCTAATGAATGACATCTTTTATCAATTTTGAAACTTATTTTGGATGTCATTGCTCTGGAAGAGCATTCCTCACCTAGGACACAAACCCTAGTGCTGAGAGCACCTTTGTTGGGACATTAAAATATATCCCAAATAGCCAAGGAATACCTGAGACACCCCAAAATGATGAAGCTAAATATGTCACCTGCCTATGGCTGATGCCGGACAACTTGGGATAACTGGCAGTCTCATCCCTAAAATCTAGGGATGCTCCTAGAAACTAGGAAACACACCCAAATCTCCTGAAACTGAAACCAAAGGAAGATCTTGTAGAACCTCAAATTTGGAAACTGAAACCTCCTCCTAAAAAGTAGGAATCTCCCTCCTAAAAATTAGGAACTGCCTCCTAAAATCAAGGAACTGCCCCCAACTCGTCTGCTACTGCCCGAGATACCAAATTCGAACACTAAATAACCTGAATGAGTCTCTAACCACCACTGCCAACCTACGCGACCCCATAATAGGTTAACTCTCATGTCTCTACTAGACAGAGCTAAAGAGGGGACATGACAGTCCCTTTTTGCCTCTGATAGCCCAAACCAACCAAATAAACATGAGTTTGACCATGTCACCTTTCTGTGACCGATGCCGAACGAGATGGGTCAACTGGCAGTCCCATCCCTAAAATCTAGGGATGCTCCTAGAAGTTAGGAAACCAATCCTATCGCACTGAAACTGACACCAACTGAAGGGTCATGGATAACCTCATGACTGGCAATTTCCACGACCTCCTAAAATTTAGGGATATCCCTTAAAATCTAGGAACTGCTCCAAACTGCCTGTAAAGCCAAAATCTATAAAGCCAAAATTCGGTCAATGTATGCATTGAATGAGTCCCTATCCATCTCTGCTAGCCTATGAGACTCCAATGATAGGCCAACTCCTCTGACTTTGATGTCCACTCTAGAAAGGGGACATGACATCACCATAGTAAAATATATTATGAGGTGAAAATTTAACTTGATAGAGTTAGTGCCCGGTTGGTCGCTCAATGGATCATACATAATATGTTTAAGCTTCTTTGTTTTACCTTAGAGTATTTATTTACTCAAACGTAGCCATTTTATCCCTTGGTCATGCTCAACTTAATGCTAATCATGCTTACCTTTCTATTTGGGTTGACACACTTCAACTATACTTGCACTTAAGGTAAAATTATCATCTTTTTAATAAAGATTTCGGCTTTGTAGGGTTCTAAATTCATCTTTAAGATTTATCCATCACTATACCAAAAGAACTAGGCGGTAACTAGCCAAAAAATGGCTTGATTAGAAATCTAAAAATGGGAAAAAAAATCTTTCCATAACAAAAATTTAATCCCAAGTCTCTTTATATTCCTTATTATATCCCAATAATTGCACTAGTGTTCCATTGAACACTTTTGCTTGATTATTTGTTTGTTGTGAAAGGTTGATCTCTTCAATCTTGCCATCTATTCCCAAATGCATTGCCATCTTCGGTTCTAGCTGGTTTGATGGTTGGCTTGCTTTCCACTGCTGGCGTTGGGGGCGTTAGTGCTAGACTTTCGCTCACTGGAGATGTGTTGTGCCTAGGGGTTTCTTCCCTGGGTAAAGGGATGTATGCTTCTAGCCTGAACACTTTTGGGATTGTGGCTCCCTTTGGCATCCAAGGGACCCTTCTATGTGCTGCCCCTGGGCTAGGGGCTCCTTATGCTCCTACTCTTCTTATTGGAGAACATTCTTCTACCTCCCGTCTTGGGTTGGAGGTTGGTACTTCTACTCTTGGCATTGGTGGTTTTGACCATGGGGCTGTGAAGACTGGGTTCCTCCGCACAAAACTTGTTGTTGCTGGTAGAACGAGCTATGCTCATGCTGCCAAATTTGTTGCTGCCATCCCTTCAATGGTGAAAAATCGACCTATTGCCTATGCCAAGGCTTCCCCTGTGGTCGTTTGTGGCCCAGATGTGGTGGAGAATGTGGATTTTTATAAGCATCATGGGTTGATGTGCAGATTTGCGGTCCTCTGGCCCTCTCTTCCGAATTTGCATTGTTGTATCACTAGTTCTCGGCAACCCTAGTTGCTGGTAGCATTGAACTCTACCCTTGTGCAAAGGGGTTTTTTATTGCTTCATTTTCTTTGTCTGAAGATCATGATTTGGTTTTGAACAATTTGTGGGTTTGGGGGAATCAGTCCCTTTCTGCCAAACCTTGGACAATATCCTTTAACCCTCTCACTAAACCAATCAATGTGCGCTCAGTATGGGTTCACCTTCCTAATCTTCCACTCCATTTCTGGGAGATATCTTTTTTTGAGGGCATCAAAAACTCTCTCGGCTGTTTCCTGAAGGTAGATGAAGCTACAACCACAATAAGCCACTCTAATTTCGCCTGCAATATGGTTGAGATGGATATCTCCATATTGCTTCTAGGGCATGTGGTGCTCATGGTTGGGGAAAGGCCATAGATTCAAGCGCTGGATTATGAGGGCCTTCCCTTCCATTGTTGGTGCTACTTCTCTACTGGGCATATGGCTACAAACTATGCCCTTTTCCGTCGCAAGGGTGTTGCTACTTGGTGGACGGATGCAAGTGATGATCATTTGACAGTCCATGCTTCTGTTTTTTTTTCTAGCTCTTTCTCTAAGGATTCCAGGTTGCTGGTGATGATGAAACTCCTGCTACAAATTTGGATGATGCCCATGTTGCTGATCAGGGTCAGGATTTTGCTGTTAATCCGGGTCTTGCTCAAGATACTATTTTAGATGTTGCCCCTGCCACTTCAAGTGCAACCCCTTCTTCCCACGAGGACCTTTCCTCTCCTACTAATTCTGCATCGGCTCTGCACTAAGCTTCTGTTCACACTGCTCAACTTCTTCGAAACTCTGGTTGTTGTGCTGACAGCATCCCTAGCGGAGATTCCTTCATTGGGGAGCCTAAGGATAGCATCGCCTGGACAGTTGTCCGACAACGTAGGAAGAATTGTTCTTCAAACTCTCTCTCATCTTCTCTTGCGGTGGAGTTTGGCCCTTCCTTTGAAGGGATCCTAGCCTTTGTGCTTTGTGTTGTCTCCTTTGTCAACATCTATTGTGCTATGAATGGCCTTTGTTTTCATCTTCAGGCCTTGTTTATGTAAGGGTCAACCCCCTGGTTAGCCTGCTTTATAAATTTAAAAAAAAATCAATTATGCCTTGTGTTGCAATATTACCTAAACTAGACTATAATAACAAATAAATAATCTTGCCTTGGTAATTTAAATGGCGCTCTTAACCACCACTCTTGGTTCACAAGTCTAAGCTAGGAGGAAAGTTTTCTACTCAAGACTAGCAATCATGCACCTGATGTGTCACCCTTTGTGGTTGTGGGCTCTAACCCTATTTTAATGAACCTTGTTGATATGAGTTTTAGCACAAAGTTTGCAATGCCTTTTCTTATTCTGGGTTCTATCTTATTGCCATGGATCCCAACTTTGTGCATGTTGATTGTGTTTTCACATGACCTACTCATGCATTTTCCTCCTCTTGTGCCTAGTACAGTGATGGAATCTTATGCAAATATGGCTAGGGTACAAGTGCAAACTTGTGCTTTAGTTTCATGTGATTTGACTGAATTTGCTTGTGCATTCCTATAGGTAAACATCAACCCATTTCCTATTCTCATTTGTCACTTATCATCTATGGATAGAAGGTGATTGATAATGAAGAAAAGTATTTAGTGTGTAGTTATCATCTTCAATTTCGATAATTTTTGGTCCTCCCTGTTGGAGCTTTTTCTTGTAGAATCCTATATAGCAGCAATGCTTGACTCTATGAAACCCAAATTGTGATTATGTCAAGAAATAAGTCCAATTAATGAGGATTAAATCCTCCTTCACTTTGAGCTCTACAAGCTCAAGCAGGTGTACCTCACTTTTGCCCTAAATATTTAGTAGTTCTTCAATAGGCAGTCATAATAAATGTAACATAAAATAAAAAATGGCAACAGTTTGTATCAAGATTTGATAGGAACCACATAATCTAACATATCAGATAAGTGCCTTATCCAATGGGCATGGAGTCATTCAATATGTAAAGACCCTCAATAACAAAGATACATCAAATGTAAATCCTATAAATGATCACTGAATTAGACTATGCCTTACATAATCCATTCACACTCCTTACAACTAAAAATACTTATCAAATATGCTACAATCCTCTACTCACTGAAACAACCTTAAGCATTTAATTCTCTCCTTGAAAGAAACCTTAATACGGTTTGACACTCTGCCTTACAAAGTGATGGACTAAAATGTCCTTAACAACCAATCCAAATGAGTATAAAAATTAGAACAAAGACAACTATTCAATCAGGTCACACAAATAACAGGAAGTACAAACATATATTGCTATGAAAACTTCAATTACATATGAAATCATGGCCAAAAGACCACTTGATAATCTTAATTAGAAAATGCAGAGCTTTACAAGCCTTTTGTCGCATAAAATTCTCATCCTTACAAAATGATCCCGGAAGTCCTTTTATAGAAACAAAGACTGCAACAAGCTTCATATCCATTAGGGTTAGGGCTAAAACTATTAAAGTATTACAAGACATAATTATTAATTTATTTCAACAACCAAGCACCTCTGTCAACATTCCTTTTGATTCATTATGTTGGAGAAATTTGATCAAGCCGCCAATTATCATGGGAAATTGAAGAACAATGCCCTACAAAAGGAACAATGAATAGAATGTCTGATCCCTCATTAATTACCCCAGAAGACTTTGGCCCTTCAGATTCGCAGAAAGCCAACTACCTTTTCTGGGAAAGCTCAAGTCCTTAAAAATCAGATCTAATTTTTATTATAAAACTTTGAGACCACTCCTCATTTATGGCAAATAATAGAACAGGATAAGCCAAAGTATTAAAAACTGATTTACAAGCTTAAACAAAAACCCTAAAGAGATAATTTCCTCTTAAATGCATTCATACATGCTAATATTCCATCCATACAACATCCAACAACGTTAAAAACATGGCCCAGAAGATCAAATTCATCCATCAAACTCTCTGCAACAAGACGACATAGATCACCGTTTAAAAACCCTGAGAAAAGCTTCTAAATATTTGAAAAACAGCTATAACGGCTACACTTGGCGCTCCATCGACGATCCAGGTTTAAAATTTATCAGTCTTTAAAACATAGTCGTAGATCTTATTTAAGTTACTTGGGCATTCAGATATGATCGAACAGGTGGCACGTAGGCGCAATGCCTCAATGACTAGATCTCGAGCACTTTTCTCTTAAGGATTTATGCCCACTGGGTGATCTTTTAAAACTCAACTGCATATTAACTTTACCTCTGGTCTCGCAACTGCAAGTTCTTTTAACTAGGATGAACACGTGGCCGCACAACATAATGCCTTTATAGTTAGATCAGTTGTATCTTATTTTTGAGGCTTTACATTGGCCGTTATGATGACCCCATTTTTTGCAGGTATTGGCTGGGCTTGGTCAGCTCATCATTGTGACCCTCGTGAGTTGATGCCTGGTTTTGAGGGTCCCAGTTGGCAGACTTGCTATTTTTAGTAAGTCTGGACTTACTATTTTTAGTAAGTCAATTGGTCAGTTTCTATTCCTGGCAGGGCGGTATGGACAGTGGTCAGTGCTTCAAACCAGTATTCAGTGTGCAGTTTCCTTGGCTGGGGACTTACTATTTATAGTAAGTCTATTTTTGGCAGTGCAATGGATGGCTATGTGAGTTTGGCCTGATCAACAGTGGATGCGGGATTTATCGCATAAGTTCATATTTATTAATTAATAGTTATTAATTAATATTTATATAACATTAATTAATAATAAAGCCACATTATTATAATAATACTTTATTGTTATAATAAGTTATAAGTTGTTATTTAAAAGAGATGTGAACTGAAGCTCTTTTTTGGAAACTGTGGCCAAGGATGGATTATAAATATGAGCTCATTTCATTGGGATTGGGATCCGATTATTCGATAAACTTATTTTGTTTGGTGACTCTATTTCTGAGTTCTTGG
Source organism: Thuja plicata (assembly GCA_018584345.1). Taxonomy (NCBI): domain Eukaryota; kingdom Viridiplantae; phylum Streptophyta; class Pinopsida; order Cupressales; family Cupressaceae; genus Thuja; species Thuja plicata. The sequence goes on from MU226033.1 coordinate 345,516, forward strand.
TTCTGGTGCCCTTGTTGAAGTATACGGGTTTGACATCTATAGCTGAAGTATTGTAGATATTCTGAAGATTGTGAAGCAATTACTGCTGAGGTATAGTAATTGGTTGTATATTCCTTACTGTTTATATTGTGGATGAGGAGTTTGTTTAATAATTAATTGGCACATTGAGAGTGCAATTAATTCTGAAATTCATGTTATTATCTTATGCATTTTATTTAAAATTCAGGAAATGAGACTGGTGAAGGGTTTGAAATTTGTGTGCTCGTCAAATTGATAATTCGATCAAGGGAACCAACACTTTGAATTGGATGTTCAGTCCAATGAATTGTGTATGATACTCTTGGAGATTAACGTGTGTGTAGAGGTAAATTCAGATTGCTGCGTGAAGACATTACGACAGGAGGAATCTATTATTCATCACGGGTGATAGGCTGGGTTTAGAACTCAGCGTTTACTAATTGCAAGCTAGACAGTAATTAATGTATGAGCTGCATCAAGGTTTGGAAAATACGGGTGACGAGATACTGATTGTAGCCAGCATGCAACATCATGGACATCACTATAGGAACTGCGACTAGTAACAACAAACGTGGAACAAAGGCAGGTTATTCTTTATTGAATTATTCCATACATGGTTATGTAATGGTTTCTTAAAAAAAATGATTAAAGTTTGTGAATTCAAAGAACTCAGAATTTGATGCGATTTAAATATTAAGTTATTTTAAATCATTCAATTCTTGCATTGTGAATTTCTGTTTCAAAAATGCAAGGAAAGTATTTAGATATACATGCAAAGCAATTTAAACATATTTCCAGAGAAGAAGGAATTCCTATTGCAGTTGATTTGGAACATTTGGAAATAGTTGATTATGTTATTTCTTTCCTGCAAACATTATTATTAAAGCAAATGACATGAATAAAAATAAACATTTACAAATTCATCGAAGATTGGCGATTTGGCAATAGCATTATAGTTTGGACCAAGTTGGGTTCATTATAGCCATAGATCTTATTTAAGTTACCCGAGCATTCAGATCTGGTCGGACAGGTGGCACGTAGGCGCGATGCCTCAATGACTAGATCTCGAGCACTTTTCTCTTAAGGCTTTATGCCCACCGCATGATCTTTTAAAACTCAACTGCATATTAACTTTACCTCTGGTCTCACAACTGCAGGTTCTTTTAAATAGGATGAACATGTGGCCGCACAACGTAATGCCTTAATAGTTAGATCGACTGTATCTTATCTTTGAGGCTTTACGCTGGCCGTTGGATGAAATCCAATCTAACTGTTCTTTATTCTATATGTAGCCTCAACCGCTTTACACGTGGCAATCAGGTGTGATGCCTTAATCAGTAAAAAACTTCATCTTCACGATCAAGGGATAGCGCTGGCCGTAGATCTTCTCGCATCTGCACAACTTTTAAACACCCTTTGAAAATGTGGGGTCATGACATCATCAATGCTACGTGGCAATCAGGCGCAATGTCTTGATCAGTTAAAATATCTTCATCTTGCGCATTAAGGCTTTGTGCCACCCGTCAAATCTAACCTTGACCTGTCCTCAGTCCTTAACTAGCCTTTAACTCTAGGTATATCATTTCCTTTGTATCTCTAAGTCACTGGACAATTTATTTAATTTTGGGTATATTGGGAGATTACGTGCATGCCACAGGATCAACATAGCATCTACGGTTCAGATTTGATCTCAGACAACCCATGCTTAACTTTACTTGACTTACCCTGACCACAGGTTTATCTGGAGATTCTGCGACTAAAGAAAACTCAAAGTCGCTAGATCAATTCTTAACCCCAGATTTTATCTGGAGATCACACGACATCCACAGGATTAGAACATGATCAACGGTGTGCATGTAATCTTTGAAAGAAAACTTGACTTTGACTTTATCTAGAGATCTAGCACCAGCCACAAGATCTGTCTTACATCAACGACAAAGACTTCATCTCAAGATCTTTGACTTAACTGCACTTGACTCAGGTTCAACCGTAATTAGATCTAGAGATTCAGAGATAAATGATTCACTAGGCCGCTAAATGAATTTGTTAACTTTAGTCACATTCAGAGATTTGGCGCAGACCACACAGTCAATACTAAAATAGAACCCGATCAACGACGCTTGCTAAATCACTGAAAGAAATCTTGACATTGACTATGATTGTGATATCTAGCACCAACCACACAATGAAATCTATATCCACGGTGTGCATGTAATCTCTGAATGAAAAAAGCATATTCGATCCGATTGGAAGATTACGAGATAAAGGGCATGAAGATAAAGTGCACATGACTTAAAAGCTTTTTAAGTGACTCAAAAAAATAACTTCAAATTAGAACAAGTCTTGAAGGGTTTAGGGATTTTTTCTCCAACGACTATAAATTTGAAATAAAGCCTAAGGAAATAGCAAGATTTAGCGGGGTCTTCAACATTTAAACTATATTTTCTCTCATCAAGACCTAGGGTTCATGAACCAGGTATACAATATTATTAAAATTGAGAGATCTAACAGGGGCTAAAAACCTTTTATTGTAACCCTAACCAGGCCCAAGAATGTATACATGGAAAATGGAAAAAATATGACCAACAGTGGCTCTGATTGAGGATGCTTGATTGTAAGATCAAGGCAAGAAACTAGAAATCTAGGAAAATTGGACCAGGGACAAGACAAAGCTCTACAACAAAACTTAGGAGTATATACAAATGTACAACCTACAGAACACCTGTACACCTAAAACCAACTACCTATATACATGACTACTGTGCATGGAAACATATTCCAATTAAAGAAAGGTTTTAGGAATTGTCCATGCACTGGCAACACCAATATCTCATCATCCAAATTTCTTAAGAAATATGAATCTTTACCATGTGTCTGATGAATGATATAAGGCCCTAACCATAACGATTCAAACTTTTTATGTTTTCCTTTATCTTCAGCCTTAGCATTCCACTGTAATACCATGTCATCTGGCTCAAACCTTCTATTACTAGCTCTTTTGTCAAACAAATATTTCATTTTCTGTTGTCTCTTCAAGTTTTTCTGTTGTCCTTCTCGTCTGATTTCATCCAACTCAACTAATTGGATCATTTTTTTATGCATAGCATCACTTACTTCATAACCTTCTTCCTCAATGAATTTATAAACATGAATTAAATTATTCAATGGAAACCTGGCTTGCATACCATACACCAATTCAAAAGGGGACTTGTCAGTAGCCTTTTTCACAGTTACTCTATCAGCCCATAAAGCTAATTTTAACTTAGAATGCCAAGCTCTTTTGTTTATTTTCAAAGTTTTCTTCAAAATCTGTATAATACTCTTATTACTAGATTCTGCTTGTCCATTAGCTTGGGGATGATATAGGGAAGAATATGACATCATAATTCCATATTCATCATAGAAATACTTAAATTCTTCTGACCTGAAACACATAGCATTGTCCATTATCAATTTTATAGGGACACCAAATCTGGTCAAAATATTTTCCATCATAAAATCAATGACCACCTTACTAGTGGCCTTCTTAGTAGGAATTGCCTCTATCCATTTTGTGAAGGAATATGTGGCAACCAATATCCAACTATGTCCACTAGTAGATTTTTCTGAGAACTCCCCAATGAAATCAATCCCCCACATGGAAAAAGGTGCCTCAACCACTACTGGATTCAGTAACAAAGCACCATAATACTTCATCTTAGAAGAAAATTTCTGACATGATTCACACTTTTGTACAAACTTGAAGGAATCTTTCAAAAAATAGGGCAAAAAAAACCATCCCTAAGGATCTTGTGAGCAGTAGTCTTGGCAGAATAATGTCCACCACACACCAGCATGCATTTCTTCTAGGACCTTTTCAGCCTGCCCTTCATCTAGGCATAACAAAAGAACACCATTTCTGTCTTTCCAATATAGATCTCCTTGTACTAATGTGTATATTTGAGCTTGCAACCTGAGGATTCTTTTATGATTATCAGACATAATCTTAGGACACTTGGCATTTTTGAGATAATACATGATATCAACATAATAGGGTTATCTTTTAATACTAGTCACTGTTGAATCTTGCACTTCTGCATTATTGACCTGAAGCAAATCCATATTCTCTTTAGTGATTAGCTTTGCTAGGCCTAGTCCTCTTACTAATTTGGTAATATGGATTTCCAATTTAAATTCTTGAATCCTATTTACCCATTTGCATCGTTTACTAGTAACTTTTGATTGATTAAGAATGTCCCTAATTGCTGCATGAGGTACATATGCAATCACTTTTACAAAAACCAAATAAGGCCTGAATGATTTCACTGCTTTCACCAGCGCATATGCTTGTTTTTCCATCATCTTATAGTTCAACTCTGCAGCTTGGAGAGATTTACTAAAAAATGCAATGGGATATTCATAACCCTCCTCATCCTTCTGTAATAACACAACAACAATTGTATGAAAAGATGCAAAAAGAAAATAATGAAAATGACCTACTGTAATCAGGAGACCTTAAAACATGTGCTTCTTGAACTGCCTTTTGATCTTTTCAAAAGAAAATTGTGCTCCTTTATCCCACTCAAACTTTGCTTCCTTTTTCAACAATTTAATTATAGGCTTAACAATTTCTGCAAAGTTAGCAATAAACCTTCTCACAAAAATAATCTTTCCTAAGAAATATTGTACTCCTTTCACATTCTTTGGAGTAGTGACCTTTTGAATTGCTTCTATCCTCTCTAGGTCAATTCTTACTCCCTCCTTTGACACAATATGTCCCAACAATTTTCCTTTTGTTACCGCAAACTGACGTTTCTTAGGATTTAAAGAAACACCATATTTCAAAGCCTTATTAAAAATATTTTTTAAATGGTCACAATGGTCCTCTTCTTTCTTGGAATATGTTGTCAAATCATCTTGATAGATCACCATAAATAAATCAATAAATTCTTTAAATACAACATCCATAGCTCTCCGGAATGTTTCCCCTGCATTTATAATACCAAAGGGCATCCTAATATACACATATGTTCCCCATGGAGTAGTGAATGCAGTTTTAAATTGTTATGATTTCTTTACTAATACCTAGTTGTAGCCTGAAAAACCATCCATCATTGACAATAAATCACAACCAGTAACTTTGTGCAACATTGCCTCATGTTAGGAAAAGAATAATTATCCTTTAAAGATGCAATATTCAAGTTCCTGAAATCAACACAAAGCCTTATATCACCATTATTTTTCCTCACTGGGACCAAATTAGAGACACAAGTTGAATGTCTTATGGGTTGAATAATCCCTGCATCCCTTAACCTCATCAATTCTTGTTGCATCTTGGGGGCCAATGATGGATTGATTGGTCTTTTCTTTTGTCTGAATGGCTTAGCATCTAGTTTTAGTGGGATCTCATGTTGGAAAAGGTCCTCCCTATAGGCTTTTATGTCCTCATATGACCAAGCAAACACTTGCTTGTATTTCCTTAACAATTTTATCAGATATGCCCTAACATGGGATTCTAACCTCCTTCCAATATATACTATTTGAGGTGTTGTTTCTGATCCTAAATTTACTTCCTCCAGATCCTCACTTTTAACATTGCTCCTTTTTGATAAATGATCATCTTGATCACTGAACAATGCTTCTAATTCTATCAACCCTTTAGGAATCTGATTAGAACTTAACTGGACAACCTCATTTCCCAAAACAACATCCTTGCCATCAATCACCTCAACTAAAGAATTACAATCTACATGTTGGCCTTCATAATGGTCAAGGCACTAGATAAACCTAATAATATCCTGATCATCTTCAAAAACTTGCCTGTTGTAAACATTGTCAGGCACAACTAGTCTACTCTTAACTTCCACAATTGATTCCCCACTCAAGGTCAAATCACCATTCTTTAAAGCAACATTAGCCAGAAAATAAGCCATGATGTTTTTTGACCTTTCTATCCATTCAATGTTAAAGGAATCAAAAAATTCAATTTGATCCCAAATAGCATGCTTGTACATTTTTAATCTATCATTTTTTACAACATACTTGGATATAACTTGTGCTACTACTAGCTCAGAATCACCATAAACTTTTAAACACTTGATACCATGCCTAGTAGCAATATTTAATCCCAAAAACAAGGCTTCATACTCAACAATATTATTTGTACATTGAAAGGTTAAAAAATGAGTATTTAAATGCAGTACCTAATGGAGAAATAAATAGAACACCAGCTCCTGAGCCCTCTTTGGAACAAGCTCCATCAAAGTACATCTGCTACAAACCATCTTGTTGTGGCTTCAGTTCTTCAACTAATGGATCATTTTTTCTGCATTGTGGGAAGATCTTCTCTACTCTGAAGTTTTCCATGTCTACATCCACACAACAATTAAACATATTATCTTGCACCTTCTCCACAGTCACTGATACTCGTGGTTCTCTATACAATTGTTCTTCATTCTCATTCACTGGGATTGTTGCATAAAATAAATTTAATTGGACATGACCTCCAACTGCTGCATCCCACTGTCTAGACAATAGCAATCCATAATGGGGTTGGGTATCCACAACAACTACATCCATTTTATAATTTGCCTCCGAAAAGACAACCATCTTAACTTCTACTCCTTCCAGAGTTCCCACCACAGGGACTTCTCTATTATCCATGGCATAAAATCTTCCATAACAAGTATCAACATCCATACCCAACTCTTTCATTACACCATATGCCATTACATTTGCAGCGGCACCAGAACCAATCATACAATTTTTTACAAGTTTGTTTTTTATCAATAAGGTTACATAAAAAGGGTCCACTTGAGAGGGCTCTTGGGTAATCATATTGCCCACATATAAGTTAGGTGCTTCTGTCTCATGACTAACACTCTTCATTTTTCTCTCCCTTGTATTATTATTAGGTTCATCAACTATCCCTTTGAAAAATGACATTGCAGCATCTCTATGTTCCTTTATTTTTAACATTTCAATCAAAGGAACATACACTTTCATTTGTGTAAGAGCATGTTTCATATTAAATGCAGGTAATACAGACAAAATGTCATTTGTGCTCTTACCTTTATTCCCTTTTTTAGTAAGAACTTTCTTATCAACTTTTACTTCCTCCTTTTCTCCTTGGGCAAAAGAAGATTCTCCTTATTTTATACCTTTCTCCTTATTTTCACCTTTGCTTTGAGATCCTGCAACAACCTTTGAGGCACTTTATTTAATGAATATCGAAGCATGCTTTCCTTGACCAGATTTTGCCCTTCTATTCCTCAAATTGTAAGCACTCCTAGCTTGATTTATTGCTACTATGGCCAAAGATATTTTCTCCTCATCACTAGGCAACCTGAAATGAGGATATTCTCTATCATCTCCTAAAGTATAGATAGTATTTTGCAACACACTATCAGGTTCATTATTTGAGTCAAAGAAAACTTGTTGTTGATATCTTTGGAAATGTTCTCTCTTAGTATCTGCATTTGCAACTGACTCTTCATCTTCAGAAGACCAAATATCATTATGCCTATTCATAGTGAACATATTTACCACAAGGTCTTCTTGTTCTAGGTTCATCTGTTCATTACTATACTTCATTTGTTCAATTAAAGCTTGAGAAACAACACATTGATAGGAAGAATGGGGTAATTTACAGGTAGGACACCAAGGGGTATTTTCTACATTGTGTGTAACATTTCTTTTTAAAGGATCAGTGGTTACCTTAGTCTTCTGGCTCTCCTGATTTTCAAAAATAGGTCTTCTATCCTTCCAATTTGTATTGTATGGCATATCCCTCAAATTTGGAAATTTATCATACCTTTGATATTGATACCTATTGTCATGAGGAGCCTGATCATTTTTATCAACCTTGGCAGCAAGGTCTTTTACTGCACTTACTAATTTATTTGGACCCTATCCTCCTCCTTTGTAGGTTTATTTGTTTGTCCTTTTGTATCCTTCCACAACCTTCCATCTTCTCTCTTTCCCATTTCCCTTGAGGCTTGCCTATTGATTTCAATGTTTATAGTCATTTTATAAGCTTCCCTCAGACTATGTGGATTCTTATCCCTTAAAAGATATGACATCTTTCCTTCTATAACATTGAAATATGTAGTTAAACATACTTGCTCATCTAGTCTCCAAACTTGAAATAACTTGTTCACAGCCTTTTGAAATCTATTATTGAAATTTTCCATACTTTCATTTGGGAACTTCTTAATATTATTAAATTCATTCAACATAAAACATGAATTGACATGTTCATGATATTGTTCCTTAAAACTTTCAACAAGCTCTTCCCAAGATGTTATACTATTTTCAGGTAAACTCCGATACCAATCTCTAGCATCTTCATCCAAAGATTGAACAAATAATTTCATGAGTACATCCTCATGATCAACTTCAAATTCAGACATTTTATTAGTGAATGCTTTAAGATGTCATTCACAAGTTATAAAATTGTTTCCACTAAACCTAGGGACTTTATCTCTTACCTCATTTGGGATGACATTTGGATAACTAGGAGTGCCATCAAAAAATAGTGGATGATACCTATCCAAATGGATGGGTCTTCTTTGAAAATTTGCAGTAGCATGAACTCCACTTACTCCTACTGTAGCTCCTTAATTTTGAGTAAGTTGAGGAACACCTTGCTTAGGACTAGAAATTTGAGCACTTGGATTAGGACCAGAAACTTGATCATTTTGCCTTGAACCACATGGTGGGTTCTGTTGTAGTGTTCCAGTGACAACTGGCATTGAATTACTCACAGTAGTATTTGTAGTGGCATGTAGGAAAGTTATCCTCATCTTAATGTCCGCTACAACAGCCTCTAACTCCATCTTTTCTAGTTGCTTAGCTAAATCCTCTTTAGCTTTTCTAGCTTGCTCCAACTCTATGTCAACTTGGGACATACTAGCAGGGGTAACTTTTCTTTGTTTAGGCTCATTTATACTTATGCCAATAGATTTTTTCTTTCCCTTATTAGATGCATCCTTGTCATATTTCTTGAGCTTTGCATTTTGCTCAATTTCATATGGGTGTAACCGCCTCATAACAAGTCATTCTCCTTCAAACTCATCTTCCTTAAAATTAGATTTTTTACTAGTAGCTTGTTGCCTCAGGGTTCCAAGATTACCAAACAAATCTTCATTCAAACCCTTGAAATCCTCATTTAATCTTCTTGCCTTAAGCTCATTGTTCTTGGTCCTTTTCAAAAGTTCATCCCTTTCAACCAATAGTTCATAAACCTCTTGCTCATGCTTCTTCCTTGCATTCTCTATTTCTAACAACTTCTCTCGAGTCTTGTTCCTTTATTCTCAAGGCTAGAATCTCATCACGCAATTTGTCAAAATCATAGCATGTAGTCTCAGCAGCAGACGTTTCTCCTTGTTGGTTTAGAGTTTCTGAATCAAGAAGGTTAGTATTAGATTCCTCCTCCCTCTCATTAGGAGGATAATAATCTCCATATGCACCCAATCCCCAGTCTGGAGCCTCTTCATACTCTGATATATTTTCCTCATGACTATGTTGGATTGGATTCTCTCTTCTAATATTCTCCTCTTGTTTCTTAGTTTGAGGAAGTCCTTTATCATTTTTCCCTTTTATTGACTGACCTCCCCTAGAAGTAGTTGGAAGTCCATCTTCCATCATTTGCTCTGGGTGTTTTTTCATCAAATCTCTAGTATATATGTTATTCATATTTAGAAAGTGTGTATAGGATATATATAATACATAGCACTGATGCAGAGATCTTTCAGATTTGCCACCCCAAGCTAATTGGGAAAATACAACACTAACCACAAAGAATATTTTGTTTCAAAGATCCCCAGTAGAGTCACATATTTTTTGGTGACTTGGATGGGTCAAATGATATGAATAGTAGAGCAATAGAGAGTCCCTCAAGGGTTCAACAAGATTTATTACATCTCTTCCCTAGTAGAGTCACCAATTTGTTGGTGACTTGGATGGGTCAAATGATATGAATAGTAGAGCACCAGAGATTCCTTCAAGGGTTCAACAAGATTTTTTGCATCTCTTCCACAGTAGAGTCGCCAATTTGTTGGTGACTTGGATGGGTCAAATGATATTAATATTAGAGCACTAGAGATTCATTCAAGGGTTCAACAAGATTTTTTACATCTCTTCCCCAACAGAGTCGCCAATTTGTTGGAGCTTTTTCTTGTAGAATCCTATATAGCAGCAATGCTTGACTCTATGAAACCCATATTCTGATTATGTCAATAAATAAGTCTAATTAACGAGGATTAAATCCTCCTTTACTTTGAGCTCTACAAGCTCAGGCGTGTGTACCTCACTTTTGCCCTTAATATTTAGTAGTTCTTTAATAGGCAGGCATAATAGATGTAACATAAAATAAAAATGGTAACAATTTCTATCAAGATTTGATAGGAACCAAATAATCTAACATATCATATCAGTGCCTTATCTAATGGGCATGGAGTCATTTAATATGTAAAGACCTTGAATAACAAAGATACATCAAATGTAAATCCTGTAAATGATCACTGAATCAGACTATGCCTTACATAATCCATTCACACTCCTTACAAGCAAAAATACTTATCAAATCTGCTACAATCCTCTACTAGCTGAAACTACCTTAAGGATTTAATTCTCTCCTTGAAAGAAACCTTAATACATTTTGACACTCTGCCTTACAAAGTGATGGACAGAAATGTCCTTAACAACCAATCCAAAAGAGGATAAAAACTGAAATAGAGACAACTATTCAATCGGGTCACACAAATAACAGGAAGTACAAACATATATTGATATGAAAACTTAAATTACATATAAAATTAGGGCCAAAAGACCACTTGATAATCTTAATTAGAAAATGCAGAGCTTTACAAGCCTTTTGTGGCATAAAATTCCCATCCTTACAAAATGATCTTGGAAGTCCTTTTATAGAAACAAGGACTGCAACAAGCTTCATATCCATTAGGGTTAGGGATAAAACTATTAAAGTATTACAAGACAAAGAATTATTAATTTACTTGAATAACCAAGCACCTCTGTCAACATTCCTTTTGATTCATTATGTTGGAGAAATCTGATCAAGCCGCCAATTATCTTGGGAAACTGAAGAACAATGCCCTGCAAAAGGAATAATGAATAGAATGTTTGATCCCTCATTAATTACCTCAGAAGACTTTGGCCCTTCAGATTTGCAGAAAACCAACTACCTTTTCTGGGAAAGCTCAAGTCCTTGAAATTCTGATCTAATTTGTATTATAAAACTATGAGACCACTCCTCATTTATGCCGAAGAACATAACATGATAATCCAAAGTATTAAAAACTGATTTAAAAGCTTAAACATAAACCCTAAAGAGATAATTTCTTCTTAAATGCATTCAGACACGCCAATCTTCCCTCCATACAATATGCAACACCTTTAAAAACATGGCCCAGAAGATCAAATTCATCCATCAAACTCTCTGCAGCAAGACAACACAGATCACCTCTTAAAAACCCTGAGAAAAGCTTTTAAATATTTGAAAAATAGTTATAACAGCTACACCTAGCGCGGAATTCTCCATCGACAATCTAGGTTTAAACTTTATTAGTCTTTAAAATAGAGTCGTAGATCTAATTTAAGTTACCCAGGCATTCAGATCTGATCGGACAGGTAGCACGCAGGCGCGATGCCTCTATGACTAGATCTCGAGCACTTTTCTCTTAAGGCTTTACGACCACCGCACGATCTTTAAAAACTCAACTGCATATTAACTTTACCTCGGGCCTCGCAACTGCAGGTTCTTTTAACTAGGATGAACACGTGGCCGCACAACATAATGCCTTAATGGTTAGATCGGTTATATCTTATCTTTGAGGCTTTACGCTGGTTGTTGGATGAAATCCAACCTAACAATTATTTATTCTATCTGTAGCCTCAACCACTTTACATGTGGAAATCAGGCGTGATGCCTTAATCAATAAAAAACTTCATCTTCATGATCAAGGGATAGCGATGGCCATAGATCTTCTCGCATCTGCACAAATTTTAAACACCCTTTGAAAACACGAGGTCATGACATCATCAATACTACGTGGCAATCAGGCGCGATGTCTTGATCAGTAAAGATCTTCGTCTTGTGCATTAAGGCTTTGCACCATCCGTCGGATCTAACCTTGACCTATCCTCAGTCCTTAACTAGCCTTTAACTCTGGGTATATCATTTCCTTTGTATCTCTAAGTCGCTGGACAATTTATTTAACTCTGGGTATATTGGGAGATTATGCATGCGCCACATGACAACATAGCATCTACGGTTCAAATTTGATCTCATAGAACCCATGCTTAACTTTACTTGACTTAGCCTGACCACAGGTTTATCTGGAGTTTCCATGACTAAGGAAAAATTGAAGTCGCTAGATCTATTCTTAACCCTAGAGTTTATCTGGAGATCACGCGACATCCACAGGATTAGAACATGATCAATGGTCTGTGTGTAATCTCTGAAAGTAAAATTGACTTTGACTTTATCTAGAGATCTAGCGCCAGCCACAAGATCTGTCTTGCATCAACGAAAGAGACTTCTTCTCAAGATCTTTGACTTAACTGCACTTGACTCTGTAACCACCTGGATTTGGTCTGTTCTGACTATGGACCCTATTTTCCCTAAGTGTGATCATACCCCCAATTATGTCATGACAATGTTACTTTGGCATAATTCATTTTAAATCAAATTTAATGTCCTAGGTGATTTTTATCACTGAATTATATTAACTATTATAGCCATACAATTCAAATCAATTCAAACCAATTAAATCAAATCAAATTCAAAGATGGCTATAGTATTTAATTATAAAGGAATTAAATAAGCCCTTAAATCAATTGTCCACTTGCAAATAACCCATTTCCCTAGCTTATTTAATTTAATTAAAATGGATATAGTCCCCTTAATTATTAAAAAGCAATAAAATGCTTAAATAATTAATATCCTATTTTTGAATGAATTAAATAAGTTTAATTCATTTTATTTATATTCCCCTAAACCCCAACCTAACCTATCTCAACCACTTCTACCTTGAGTTCTAACCCATCTCAACGTATTCCCCCATGCTAATCTAATCCTAATTCTAATTCTATCCTAACCCACCTCCTAATGTTGTCACATTCCATTAAGGAATGATTAACAACTCAACCCACTTGAGAAAGTCAACTTTCTCAAGCATGA